>RJWK010038507.1:0-20773 GCA_004363435.1 Platanista minor | reverse complement strand
ACCAGTGATGCTCCAAGCTGGGCGCCTGAAAGAGCACCAGGCGGACAGTGGGGGCTGGTGGCCACAGGGAGCAGGGTTGAAGGCGAGGGGCTACAGAAAGACTGGCCCTAGTGGGGGGTCCTGGTTGCCTCCCGAGGACGAGACCAAGGACAGGCCACACTGCAGAGTCACATCCTCACGCTGCTGCCCATCAGCCCATCAACACAGTCCCAGCAACATCCCCAAAGGCAGCTGGAGGCCAGGACGTGTCTCTCACCCCAACCCCGCACAGTCCAGTATCTCTCCACACCCACCTGCGGCCGTCATGAAAGACCCCGAGAAGAGGCAGAGCGTGGCAGCTGGGCCCCTGCATCCCAGCCTGGACCCCAGTCTGCGACGGTGTGGGGTGGGGTCACCTCTGTCCAGCCCACAGAGGGGCTCAGGATCTAAAACCACGAGGAGGCCTGGCTGAGGCTTGGAGCCTGGATGGTACAGGGCACAGGGCAGGGACCCCCTATCCCCAGCACCTGGAGGTGACAGCAGTCCTCACTCCGCGGCCTGGGCAGCAGCCCACGCCCCCGGCCACCTAGAGCCCAGGAAGCACAGAGCCTTCCGGCTCACAGAGGGCATGTGATGAGCAGTCAGAGCCGCCAGAGCCTTCCCGACAAAGGCCAGCACCCCTGGGTACCAGCGCCTGGCTCAGAACTGTGGGACCCAGCACCTCCCCAGGACCCCTGCCTTCAGCCACACTTTGGGGGGGGACACACTTGTGAATGCACAGGGAACAGCAAGAGCGCAGGGGTCCCCTCTACAAACAGGGGCCTCAATTCCCCACAATTTCCTGGTTTCCCTCCTGCTGTTTACTGGGCATCCAGAGCCTTAAAGAGCGCGTAGCAGGATGTACGCCCCGTGTCCCCCTGGAAGAGGCCCCCAGCTGCTCACCAGAAGCAAGTTCAAAGCACCGGAAACTGTCCAGAGTGTTTCATTTCAATGGCGGCCGTGGCTCTATGCCCTGTTCCGGCAGGACCTGCGAGCTACACAGTCAGCAAAGAAATTCTGGACAAAGCAGAAAACCACCAGGGATACTCACGCCTTCCCCTCATGCCAAGAAGTCAGGAGGAACGTCTGCAGGGGTTCTTTGGGGAACTTTTCGGGCATTCGTCTGCACCACCCCCACCAGCACCTGCTTTAAGCCCATCTACACCCGCAGCGTCCCCCGGCATCCGAGGCTGGATCCTCAGCATGTCAGGCACCAGTCTGCAGGTGTGTGACGTTTACTCAATCGGTCCCCTCGGGTAGGACCCCAGGTGTCCCCCAACTTTCAACATGAAGGACACGAGAGCCTCTGGCGGGGCAGGGATGCAGCTCAGGGACCTCTGAGACATGCTGCTTCCCTGCCGGCCCAGGGACCCCGGCCCATCCCTGCCCACAGAGGGCGCGATCGGAGACGGCAGGGTGCAGAGGCATCCCGTGAGACAGGGTTACCTCCTCCCCCACCCCCCTGCCTGGCCCGCCTGTGCAGACCTCCAGGGCCTCGGTGCCTGCAGGGGACACCACGCCACTCACCGTGCTGACAGCGGGGACCGTGGAAGCCGCGGGGACAGTGGCACAGCTGGGCCGAGTCAGGCACGCAGTGGCCGCCGTTAAAGCAGAGGCCGGGACTGCACTGGGCTGTGGAGGGAGGGAGAAGATGCATGAGGAGGGGCAGGGGCTTGGGGGCACCCCCAGCCCACTGCCAGGACACAGGGTCCCTGGAGACACCTCCCCCCCGGTAAGGCTCCCCACAAGGTGAGGCCTCAGGCCTGGACAGAACCTGGACCCTCAGGAGACAGGAAAGCACCGCCCCCGGGGAGGGCGCCCCAGGCGGGTGGGTCACACACGGCCCACCGGGGCTGGAGCCCCACCGCCATCCCAGGGTCTGGGTTCAGTGAAGCCCCCCTGGGTGGGGCAAAAACCCCACTCCCTTCAGTGGGACATGAAGGAGCTCCAGGGCATTTTCTGGGGGAGAAGGGTGGAGAGTAGGGGGTGCAGGGGAACAGCCCACAGCTAAAGGGGGCTGAGAGCGTGGCCAAGGCCCCCTCCCCGCAAGACCCCAACGGTGGAAATGACCAGACTGGTCCCACCCTCGAGGAGGGGCAGTGACAGCCCAGGCCCCCCGGGAGGGGAGGAAGGGAGGGTCAGGGCTGCGAGCGGCTGGCCTCCCCACCTTCTCCAGAGGAGACTCCCTGCTCCCAGACCCTCTCCCCACACCCCACCCACAGCTGGGCCCAACGAGGCACCCTGAACCCACTGCCTTGCGGTGCCCTAGGGCTACTGAGACCCTCCGGCTCCAGGCCACAGTGTGGAGGAGGCCTCAGCCGGCCCGGGAGGCAGGGGCCCTGGATGGGAAAGGCACGTGCAGTCCCAGCCCCGTCACAGCAGGGACCCCCAACCCACACCGGACCAGGTGCCCCCGGCGGGGCTTCAGCACCAATTTTCTCGGCCCTGCAGCCATGACCCCTACACCTACGCAGGGCGGGCAAGGCCAGGGCAGGTGGGCTCTGCCCCCATCCCCGTGACCCCAACAACCAGGCCCTGAGTCCAAGGGCTTCAGGGGTGCTTGCTGGGTGAATGGACACTCTGAACAGTGGCCTGGACGCCCGCCAGGCACCCCAGAGCCCGGCGTAACCCACAGGTTCAGCAAGCTTCTGTATCACTGGCAGCATTCCCACCAGGAGCAGGGAGAGAAGCTGGAAGAGCCCAAGGGGAGGGATGCCGGCCAGGCACACAGGTCCAAGCAGCCCCCTGGACCAGGCACTGCCCCGATGAGGAAACCAGGGCTCAGAGACACGCAGCACATGGCCCGGGGTCACACAGCCGCTGAGGAGGGACCAGGCCCAGGGCTTTCTGACTTAGAGTCAGGAGGACCCTGCCAGGGGAGACACGGGGGGCTTTGCAGGGAGCTTCGTCCTCCTCTTCTGTCCCACAACCAGGCTGCTGTCCCAGCCTCGGAGGGATCCCTCCTCTTGGGCCACCCTGCCAGGGTCCCAGCTGGCACTCACTCACACCTGAAAAACTCCCTGAGGATGTTTCTGAAATGCAGTGGGAGTGGGGGGCTGGGGGACAAAGTGGGTGCCGCAGGGGAGCCAAGAGGAAACACACGGTGACCCTGGAACCCGCACAGGTAATTCCGGGCCTGGGGCCAACCCGGGCTGTGCACCGGTGTCCCCACTGCTGAGGGCCTGAAACCTGTTGACTTGTGCAATTTTGTGGAGAAAGAGAAGCCACCTGCGTTTAGTTTTCACATCTTAAAGAGGTTTGCACCATCCTGAAGACCTTCAGCCCCAAACCACCACAACAGACCATGCCTCTGGGGGGCATCAGATGCCCAGGCTGGAGCCCACCCAGGGACTCTGCCTCCCAGCAGCCTCTGCAGGCCCCACCAGGTTCATGCCCAGCCTGGGGGGTCCCCGCGGACAGCACCCTGCCTGCGTCCACCTCTGCGGTCAGTTCCAGAGCTCAGGGGAGGTAGCAACCCACTGCTTGCTCCCACGCCCCTTCCCCAACTTGGTACATGGTGTCACATGCACAGAGAGGCTCAGGCCAGAAACCCGGGGGCCGTCCTCACACTCGGCCCGCATCCAATCCAAAGCCAGCCCATCGGTTCTACCTCCCATGCCCCTCGAGCCCACCCTTCTCTCCGCTTCAAGGCTGGACAAAACCGCCACCAGCATCTGCGTGGACGCCTCTTAGCCAGTCCCACTCACCCGCGTCCTTTCTCTACGCTGCAGCCACCGGGATCCTTCACAACAGGAAGCGGATCATGGGCGCCTGGTTGAGAGCCCTTCTGTGGCTTTCCATCGACCTGGCACAGAGCCCTCCAGCCACCCGTCACACCCTAGCGGCTGTCCACCTGGACAAGTCGTCACTTCATCAGGGAGCCTTTCCAAGCCCCCAGCCGAATCAGCGCTCACAGCGCCCTGCGGTTTTCCACCGCAGCACCTCTGAGTGTAGCCAGCCCTTAACAGAGGCGACAGCTGAGCTCCCACCCCAGGCCTGGGCTCCCTAGGGGCAGGCAGCTACCGCGTCTCCATCACCATCACGTTCCACGGAGCCACCGATACGCCAACACTTAGAAGGGGCTCCACAAACTTTGTTGAATGACTAAAGAGATAATTAAATGTCAGGCCAAGCGGGATGCGAGAGAGTTATTTGTCAGGAAGCCTTCGGGGGGAAAGGCAGGCACTCAGGATGCAAGAGGAATGCACAGGGCAGCACGTCCTTAGATGGAAAAAAGAAAGGGTTTCACAACAAAGACGCACAAAGCTATGCCCCAAACCAAGAAGGGGTACTCCCTGTGGTCCCAAGGCTCGTGGGACACGGGAAAGATGGGGTTACCGTGGTGGGAAGCCTGAGACCAGTGGCACGGGGTGGCACTGGGCACACACACCTCATGGCAGGACGGGCAGCCAGGGCACAGGGACGGGGCATCACCGCAGAGCACCCGTGGGTCCAGCCCTGTGTGATCCCTCCCCCAGGCCAGGCGGGAGTCAGGGATGCCCCCAGAAACCCAGCCACCCCTCCTGCTGTCACTCAAGTCACCTGAGGGACAAGCACCCCCCAAAAGACCCCACCGCAGCTGAGGAAGGGCCACAGGCGACAGTCACAGGACAGCCAAAACCTGGAAATGGAGCTCAGGAGCAGAAGACTGTGGCTTCATATAAGGATGTTTGTTTTCCTCGAAGAGAAAAGGGAGGGGCCGTGTGTGAGAAAAGAGTTGGCAGGTAGGAAAATAGACCCAGCGGGATGCGAGGAAATGAAAAACATGAAAACTCCACATACAGGTGTTAAATGAAGGTTGGATACTTTGAAAACAATTTACAGATTGCTAAGTAACAGATGTGTTTTATACTTAATATCAGCTACGTTTTTAATGAATTTTATGAGAGCCTACTGTATGCCAGAGGGACAGCAGGGGGCTGGTTTGGGGACCCACCCTCGTGGCCCTTGGCTGGGACTGAACCCACAGGACCCTCAGGGGCCCTGGAAGGAACTGTCAGAACCCACCGAGTGTGAGAAATGCAAGACCAGGTGGAGGTAAGCCCGGGGGTGGGGGCACGGTGCCCACAAGGTCTATGGCTGCCAGGCGGCCACATCCTCCGAGGCTACAGAATGCTCTCGCCCTCTCCAGACCCCGCTGGTTCCCGCCGCCCAGAAGCCTTCACAGGGCAAGGCAGCTCAGGTTCTGTAGATCCGTGTTCAAGTCCCAGTCCTGATACTTATCAGTGGTTGGAAATTTGGGCTAAACTCCCTTATACATGTCAAACGCAATATTCTCACGGACGCTTCACGCTCTCAGTGTTACCTCCACACTACCTCCTGGAGCTGAAGACACACACGCAGCCCCCCAGCAGCCCACATCCAGGGACCACGATCCCCTCACGTTACAGACTGGGAGCCGAGGTGCGGGCACGTTGACCAGGCCTTCGCCTTGGGGTGAAGCTAGGTGCATCTGCCCACATTCCTAGAACCAAAGGCTGGGAGGGTCCTCAGGGGTGTCCAGTCCCGAGGGTGCTCCTGGCCGGGCCTGGGTGCGGGACGGCAGATTTAGGCAGCACAGCCCCCAGAGCGAGGACACCATGTCCAGGCATCGCCAGTGGCATCCTGATGCCAGCCACTTCCTCTCACAGCGAAAGGCAGGAGACACCAGTGCCTGGCCGGACCTTGATCAAGCCCACTGGCCGTGGCGGCTGCAGCCGTGCTGTCCCAGGATGGGCTGGACATGGAAATGGGACTTGACTGCTCTCCAAGGGCTCAGTTTCTGCAAGTTCAGCCCCTGGACCACTTCCCTGGACCTGGGCTTGGCTGAGACCACGGCTCCTTCTCTCCACCCCCCAAGGGGCTAGTGGAAAGCTGAGTGACCACAGGCGGGAGAGGGTGACCCAGGCTGACACCTTCGTCCAGCCTGCCAAGCCACCCACCTACCCACAGGCTGCAAACACACACCGAGGTCACCGAATGTGTTTCCGGGAGCCAGCCTGCAAGCAAGTGCCCCTCTGCGTCCCCAGCCATCTCCACCCAAGCCACCCAGAGACCCCCGCAGGGTGGGCTGACTCAGCTCAAAGTCACGGGGGACACAGGGGCGGTTCCCTCCGTATCGCCCAGGCTGCAGGGCAGCGTTTCCTAAGCCTCGTCCAAGTCGCTGATAAGAGCTGCACGGGCGGGCATGGTGCCCAGCTGAAGCTGACAGTGGCTAAGGAAGGGAGGCCACTTCCCTGGGAGCCCAGGGGACAGAGCAGGCCCTGAGCCCTCCTGTTTTCTCCCTCTGACCCTGTTCCTGCCGGCCTTCCACCCAGAGCTGGCCGAGGGCTTAGGGGCCCGATCACACACCCCACTCCAACCTCCCCTGCTAGGACCCCTGCGGCAGGGAGGGAGCCACCTCAGCTCCATGCTGGGCACTCAGGCTCCAAGTGCTTGAGGAAGGGCCAAGCCCTCCAGACCGGCTGCCCGGTGCCCTGTGCCTAGACCAGCACCCACCACACGGGGGGTCCCAGGAGACAGGTGGGCAGACAGACACCCACTGCCCAGAGTCGGGCCCGGCTCCCAGAGCCCCTGCAAGGTGGCAAGTTCCGGGCACAGGCGAGCCACACCGGCTTTGGGAGACCGTGTCCGGTCAACAGGAGAAGTGGGAGGCCGAGGGGCCGCGGACCCTGATGACTGCGGAAGCCCGCTGCCCCCTCCAGGCCCATCCTGGGCTGCAGAACCTCTGGAGAGCAGACCTGGACAGGGCAGCATCCTTCCTTGCCCTCATCACGTCCACTTCCCGAAGGCAGTCGGCGAGGGGTCAGCGCTGTGCACCCAGAACCTTCCAGAAGGGCTGGACCTGGCCCCTGCTCCGCCTGGCACTCGGATCATTCTGGGCTCCGGGTGACGGTGGCACCTCCACACCGCATTGCCTGTGCTCCCCACCGCGTCGTAGCCCCAGCGAGAGCACGTGTCATCTGCCCACCCATGGGAGTGGGAGCTCGTACACACGTGTGAGCGATCGTGCACACATGAGTACACGTAGGTGTGCACTCACGAGCATGTGTGTACACGTGTGTGCACGCATGTGTACGTGAGGCTGTGTGTGGTGAGCCCCTCTGGGTGTGAGTGGGTGTGTAATCGTGTGCTGGGCACAGGGCCGGGCCAGTCTGGATGTGACTCACAGTTTGGAGAGACCTGGGGTGTGCGGGACACAGGAGGACAACACGCCCTCCCCCGGCAACCTGGGGGACATTCACGTCCACGCCGAGGACAGGAGAGCCAGGATGCCAGCTCTGCAAATTCCCACGCTGGGCGCAGGGCTGCCGCGTTGCATCCAGAATGGAAAAGGAAAAGCGAAGAGGGCAGAGGGCCAGAAAGCCACCCTGGCCCTCCCCGGGGGTTCACGGCCGCCTTCCTGCAGCTCCTTCCCCGCAGGCCCCGACCAGCCAGGCCCAGCGCCAGGCCCAGCGCCGCAGGACCGGAGAGGAGGTGGGAGGGAAGGGAGGCCTGCCTGGCGGTCCGACAGTGGGACGCAGGGGCGCCGAGCCCAGGCCTCACCCCGGGGCCCTGACCATAGGCACTGGCACCCAGATCCAGGGCTGCATCCAGTGGTCTGGGCTCCCGGCGTGGGGACAACAGCTCAGCCCTTCCCTGCTCCTGTGGCCTGGAACCTCCCCTTCCCTCTGCGGTGGGGCTCTTCCTTGGGCACGAGCAAGGCTCACCACTCACATCACACAGGCCACCAACGCCCTGGACAGAGAGAGGCCTCCCAGACCCCACTTAAGCTGGCACCACCCATCGTTAAGCCCCTTCCCACCTCACTTTTCTCTGTAGCTTCCCCACTCACCGGCATGTGATCTGTCCCTCCCTCCCTCGCTTCCTTCCTTCCTTCCTCCCCCCTCTGCTCCATGAGAACAGGGCAGGTACCAGCCTCCGCTCAGGCCCCTCCCAGGCTCAAGCGCAGCGCGCGGCACCCCATCGGCCCTGCACAGCGCGCTGGTCGAATGGATCACCTACACGCTTCCCAGGACGTGCTTTAGGGACACGTTTTATTGTTTTGCCTTTTTGCTTCTTTTTCTTTTTCCCTTTTTTTAAGGAAGATTTAGTTTGGAAAACACTAAACAGTCTGTGTCAGAAGCCTGCAGCGCACATTGGCATAACAAAGCCTCTGAGAAGTCCTGCGGAAACAGAACCTGCTTAACGTGCTTTACACAGAGCTTCCCTTTTCCAGGGCTCTCTTCACATCCCGCGGAGCTGGTGCAGCCCCTGGCCTCTCCTCAGGCACTGCCTCTCCGACCTGTGGCCTCCTCCAATGGACTGAGCCCAGCCCACATGGAGAGAGTTCAAGATGGAGCTACAGAGAGTCTTCCCGGCACCCATTCCATCTCAGGCTCCGCATGCAGGGTGTCTGGGGGGTTGAGCCGCTCCAGGCCAGGTACCTCATCTGTGCATTCGGGTCCCTGCTTCGATAAGGGGGAGCCAGGACCCAGGGTGACCATGGCTGAAACACTGGGAGCGTCCAGGCAAAATCTGCCACCTGACTGGGATAGAGATGGAATTCAGAGAGCCACTGAGCAGGAGGACTGGCACCCCAACAGCAGGAGGGGTCCCCCCAGGGCACACGTGCTCTGGACCCACAGGTCTTGGGGAAGGCCCTGGTCACCAGGCACCCCACCCAGCTGGCACTTTTTCTTTTCGGTCACCTCCCAGTCACACATGCTGCTAAGTGGGTCTCGGAGGAATCCCAACACCATTAGAAGCTTCCTGCACAAACACCATGGGGGCCTGACACTGTCCCGCACGCAGCCCAGTTTCCAGGTCACATCCCAGGGAAGACATTTCACTGTGGCTGATGGAGAGGGGTGGGGCCAGCAGGGGTCAGCGTCCCAGGGCCCTGCCCCCGCCTGCCTACCTCTCCAGGTCCCCTGACTGCAGAGAGCCTGGACTGGGGGACAAGGGAAGGGGCTAGACAGGCTGACGAGGGGGGCAGTGGGGAACTGAGGGAAGGGGCGAACAGAGAGAAACAGGGAGGGCAGGAGCCCTCTGCCTCATCACCATCCCCTCTGCTCGCTCTCAGGGTCTCGGAGGACCCTGACCCGGTCTTCAGGCCTAACGCTTGTTGGCCCGCAGCCGGGAGGGGACCAAAGGCAGCCACCCTGGACTCACACCTGACCCCCCCCCGAGGCAGGGCTTTCCAGGTACTGGGGACTCCGACACCTATTGGGACCCCAAGACCCCCACGCCAAGACTGGTGCCTGATGCAACCCTGAACCTGCCCCCAGTGCCCCCTGCGAGAGCCCCCGGTGTGAAATGCACAAAGGGCTTGGAGCCAGGCTTCCAGAAGGCTCCAGCTCCACCCAGCTGGGAACTAGCCCTGAGGAGCTACAGGCAGAGTGACCCCAAGGGCTCAGCTACGATGTGGGGCGGCTGAGGAAGGGCCCCTGGCCGCCCACCTCTCCTTCCTGCTCCCCCTGCCTCCACTTCCTCTTCCTCGGCTCCAGTCGGCTCCCCTCACACTCCAGCGCCCATCTGGCCGGCCTGGTCTGCCCATCGTCACGCATCAGTGTCATTTCAGTGTCCGCCAGCAGCAGCTGGCCTCCTGACAGACCTGAGATCCCCATGGGCAGGTACTGACCCACCCGCTCCCCCTGAATCCCCAGCACTCGGGGGCAGCTGAGCAAAAACCAAACCAATGAATGAGTGAAAAAATGAACGATGGAACCAATGAGCCGGGGCTGAAGGCGGGATCCTGGGCTCTTGCCCTGCCCCGTGTGAACCGCCACCTACCCTCACACGCTGGCCACCCAGACTCTTGGGGGACAAGTGAGTGCCCCGAGAGGCCAGATCACAGGGCTCTTCCTGGGTAATTAAAAGAAACAGATAAAAGCCAGATATATAAATAAGTAAATCCTGCCCTAAAAATGAATTTTTAAAAACAAACAACCAAGAAAGCCAAAGCCTCAAGTTCAGGATACACGTCGGGACCCTGTCCTGTGTCTCCTGGCTGATGTGACAACCTGGACCCCCAGGGCCTGACCCAGCAGCCGAGATCCCCCCATTTCCCCACCACCCCAGCCCTGCCCCCAGCCAGCCGCAAGGCCCAGGCTGCCCTGGGAGGGTCCTGGCCGAGACCCCTCCCGACAGCTGAGAAACCCCAAAGGCCAGTCCTGGGCTGGTTCAGGACCCACCCGCCGAGCGGCGTGGCTGCATCCACCCTCCTGCCGGCCGGCCAGGCCAGGGCAGAGCCAACTCGACCATTGTGGCCAGGCACACAGGCAGAACCACAGGACAAGCCCACCAGGCTAGGGGTGAGACTGTCGTGACCCCTGGCACTACGGACCTGACCCAACGCTTGCCTCCGTTCCTGAAAAGCCAGCACTTGGACCGTCTCCGCAGTGGGCCTCCTGGGGTCTGGACGGCCCTTGGCCCTCCCGCTCCCCTCACCCAACCCTGGGATGGTCACTCCAAGACACAGGTGACCCCAAGGGTCACCAAACCCCAGTTCAGGGGTGCGCAGCGGACGATAATCACGGGAAAGCTGCCAGGCGAACTTGGAACTGCACCTGCCCCTCCCCCTGCCCAGGAAGCCAAGCCCAGAGGGTCCCCACCCCAGGCCAGACACGCGCAGGTGCACCCACGTCCCTCCCTGGGCACGAGAGGCCACACTGTCCCTCACAAACCCGGGGCGGGGGGGAATGCAGGCCTAGACCCCACCTCCTCTCCTCCACAGGTCATTGCTGTAGAGATGAGAGCCACAGAGAGGAAGGCCGCCGTCAGAGCTGGACACTCCCACCCAGGGGCCGCTGGCCGGCGTCCACCCAGTCCCCCACCATCCCTCCTGTGGCACGTCCTGGGGAGAATGACTCACTTCCTCTCCTGGACAAACACGGCCACGCCCTTTACTTTCCCCCTTTCCTGCTGGAGCGCACAAAGGGCGTCTGTGGCCCCCGTCTATGGGCCCCCGGGGTCCGGAGAACAGGCGGGGACATGACCAAGCTCAGGGGCGTCTGAGCCCACTGGCGCCAACCCATGGCCCCGGGGCTGCCCTCGGAGCCCTCCCCGGTGCCGGGCACTTGGGCACCAGCAGACGGCCCCCCACCCTCCAGCTCGGTGCCGCCGCCAGCCTCTCCTTCCGCGGCTCCAGCCGGCGTCGGGGCTGGAGGACTCACTGGGCCTTCTCCTTTGTTACGTCACACAAGCAGCCTCTGGCAAGCAGAGTGGCCGAGAGAGCGGCCCTGAGGTCTCCCACGCCACGCCGGAGCCACATCCCGTTAGATTGGATGGGAGGCTGCGGCATCTGCGGCAGGAGGGGGGCGGGGCGGGGCTGGCGGGCACTCACAGGAGAGGCAGCCCTGGTCTCCGGGCTGCTGGTTCCACCCCGGGCAGCACCGCAACACGGTCTGGGCCTCCGTGGCGTACACCTGCCTGTAGCCCGTGTAGTAGATGGTTCTAGGAGAGAAGGGAGAAGGGGGGCGTTACCGTCGAGGGGCCAGGCTCGAGGCACTTCTGCCCGATGCATTCGGCTCTCACCTCACCCAGTCCCCCAGACCAATTCTCCCACTGTCCCCATTTCAGAGCCGAGCAGGTCAAGGCACGGAGGTGGGCGGAAGGCCTGCATCCTGAGGCCGCACCAGGTGAACGAGGGGCCACTGGGGGCAGCGGCGGGGGTGGGGGTGGACAGCTGTCCTGGAACCAGCAACAGGGCGACACGCCGCCCCTTCCCTCTCCACCCCCAGGGTGGTCCTGGCTCTGAGCCGGCCTCAGGACAGGCATCGTGTCCCACACGTGGCTCTCATCGCCAAGCCAGTCTGCGAGGGTCTGGGGGTCAGACTCAAGAGTGTCCAGCCTGGGAGCAAGAGTGGCTCCTGGAATGAGCCCAGTGGGCCGAGGTGTCCAGTGCTGGGCAGGCCATGCCCCAGGCTCTCGGCCCACCCGTGCACCAAGGAGGCAGGCGGCAGACCTGTCCTGGGGCGTCCCCGAGGAGGGATCCCTTCCCAAGGGCTGCCCGAGGGAGACAGGCTGATGGGGGTGAAGCAACAGTGGGCAGCAGCAGGAGGACCCGAGTGTGTGAGAACATGGCCCTGAGGTCAGAAGGGAGCAGGCAGGAGGGCTTCCTGGAGGAGGGTGGCCCGGGTCCAAGGCTGGTTCCTGCTCTGATGGGAGAAGTATGGCCTCACAAAGGCTGAGCAGAGGGAGGCAGAGCCCCACCCAGGAGCTGGAAGTAGGCAGCTGATCCAGCCAGCCTGGGGCCTGGCATGGGGAGTGACCGCAGGAAGGTGGTGCCCACGCACCAGAGAGAGACCGGCCTCACCACCCAGAGGGGTAAGGGCTTCCTGTCTATCCCCTCCCCAAATCCACAGATTGCCCCTGGCCACCTGCGCCTCGAGGCCCCTGTAAGCCCAGCCATTCAGGGCCACCTCTGCCAGCGCAGCCCCGGCCTCCACCCTGCTTCTCCTGGCATCGCCCAGCCTCGGACTCGCCTGCAACCACGAACCTGGAGCAGAAGCCAGGGTGAGGGGTAGGGGGTGCCCCGCTCCTACTCAGCCCCATCAAACTGACCCCCAGCCCTCCACCCACCTCCCTCCAGCTGCACCCCAATGCCAGGGCTCCTGGGTCCCTTCTGGAAACCTCTGCTTCTGCTTCTTCGGAGAGTGGGTTAAGCAACGCAAGGATCTGCCTGACACCCCTGCCAACCTCCTGGGGAAGCCACCCTGGCTGTCCCTCCTGACACCCCCAGCCCAGACAACCTCCACCCCCATCTGGTGATGGTCAGGAAAACGGACGGCTAACCACCCTGCCTGCCCCGACCCCAAGCAGAGTCCCCCAAATCCATGCCCACCCGGAACCTGTGAAGGTGGCCTTATTTGGAAATAGGATCTTGACAGATGTCCTCAAGTTAAGATGAGGTCAGCGTACTGGCTTAGGGTGGGCCCTAGTCCAATGACCGGTGTCCTCATAAGAAGAGGGAACTGTGGACACAGACAGAGGGGGAAGGCCAGGCGACCACAGAGGCAGAGACTGGGGTGATGCCGCCACCAGCCCAGGAGCGCCAAGGATGGCCGGTTATCATAGGAGCGGGGAGAGGCCTGGAGCAGACCCTCCCACCAAGCCTCCAGAAGGGACCACCCTTGCCACACCTTGACCTCAGACTTCTAACCTCCAGACTGTGAGAGCATAAATCCCTGTTGTTTTAATCCCCCAGTTTGTCATAATTTGTTACAGCAGCAACAGGAAACTCATACAGGACCCAGGGCTCAGCACAGGCCCTGGGGCCCACGGCTGTGAGGTCCCTGTGTTTACAGTGACAAGCCTGATCAAGGAGATGTTGGGGGCAGGAGGGAGGGAGAGGGACAGAGTGGAGGAACAGGAGGAGGGGAGGGGACAACCCGGGGCCCACCCTCCAGGCGCAGCACCTCCGCGCCCACTGCCATCTGTAGGACTGGCGACCTGGGGCTTGGCCAACAGCAGTTGGGTCGAGGGCCCTAGAGGACCCAGGAGCAGCAGGAGGGGCTGGGCTGCCGTCTCCAGGTCATGGACACCTGGAGACATGGACACCCCTGCCCCCAGCTTGCTCTTCCCGGCCCTTGGGAGTGGCACGAAGCCCGTAGCCGCCAGGGGACCTGGACCCCACCAACCAACCAGGGCGCTTCCCGGAAGTGTGAACACGCGCACATCACTGCGTACGGGCAGCTCGGGGGACTCTGCACAACGCCACTCTGGCAGGACATGAAACCACTTGCCTGGAGAGAGACCGACCACAGCGGTGGACAATGTCTGGCAGAGCGGATGGTGTCTGGGCCCTTCCGTCGTAAATATTTCCCCTTTCCCTGGGCTACGTGCTGTTCCTCCCCATCACCGGGAAGACGGGCCAACTGGGCCCATCTGCCGCCCTCCCCAGCATCCCCTAAAGTTAGTGACCCTTGGAGACAGCGGGTCAGCCTGAAGCCCCCACTGGGCCTGAGAGCCAGCCCCTGCCCCCTGCAGCTCATATGGGACACCTCTCATGGGAGAGTCACAAGGACTCCGGCCACGGCCAGGAGCTGGTTCCTGCAGGACCAGGTGGACGGGGGGGGAGTGGCTACCAAGCTGACGTCCACTTCTCCACCTTACGCAGCCTCCATAAAGCCCAAGCCCCAGCGCAGCGGGATCAGAGGGGAGGGGCCTGGTGGGAGCCCACATGTGGGCTCCGTGCTCCAAGCACCCTCTCTCCCCACCCTACTTCCTTCCTGCCCCCCAGGGGGCGCGTGGCCCAAGCTCCCCCACCCTGGGGCAGCCTGTACTGGCGCGTTTATTGGGGAGACGCCCACTACGGGGAGAGGGGCAGCAAAGCCCCCTGACGTCCTCGTCCGGTCTGTCAGGTATCACCTCGCCTGCTCTGGGCCAGGAGAGAGCCCCGTGTCACCCCACGTGGCCCTGCCAGGGCCACGCAGCAGGCCCGCCAGCCCAGACATCAGAAATGGGAGTCACCGCAGCTACAGGAGAAATGGCAGCTGCCACGTAGCAGCCACATGTGTGGCCCGGCCCATGGCTGGTTACATAATCTCCCCCCAGCTGCAATCCAGGCCTGATGCCCCCACTCTGCAGTCGGGGAACAGAGGCTCAGACAGGGTCTGACCCCAGAGTGAGGTTTGGCCCACTGTGAGCCCTCACTTGCTGGCCACCCCCTGGGAGCTCCAGAGAGGAGGGGCCTCCTGTCTATCCAGGGGAGGGAGGGTGACCCTGAGCTGGTGCAAGTTGAGATGCGGTCAAATCGTGGGGTACAGAGCGTGCTGCCTCTAAATGCAGCTCCTCAGACCGCAGGGCCCTCAGCTGTTGCACCCACACTGGCTGGGTGTGGGGGAGCAGAGGGGCCGGCCTCCCGCCCTCACTGCTGAGATGCAGCCTGGCCCCTCCCCTATCCACGCCCCGGCTGCGGGCGTGGGCCGAGGGGAGGTGCCCGCAGAAACAGGAGGGTGGCTCGGCACCAGTGTGCCCTGTGTTTCCCAGAGCACGTGGGATGCTGGGGCCTCTGCAGACACGCTCCTGATAGGCGAGGAGAAGTGACCCAGACCAAGGTGGGCTGGACGCTGGTCTGGCCGAGGAGGAGGGAGGGCTGGGGCTCAGGGTGGGCTTCACGGGGAAGCCGGAGCCTCTGTGAGTTACTGAAGGACGGAGAGGAGCGGGCCAGCGACGGAGCCCACAGCCTCGACGGCCACTGGAGGGCCAGCTGGACGAGGCATTTGGGAAACCTTCCACAGCTGGAACGGTGGGCTCGGCCACAGGCGTCGTGGGGGGCACACAACACACTAACAAGGCCAGGGGCCCTCTGGAAGGGAAATGAGGCCGGGACCCCCACAAACGCTTGCCACTGACCCCAGGAAACACTGCAGGACGCTGACCGCCATGAGCACCGAGGCGGGGAGGCAACGTCGCTCACCTGGAGCGAGAACAGCCCAGCAGAGGAAGGTGGAGCCTGGCTCCGGCCCAGAGCCAGGCAGATGGCACAGTGGCTGCCATGGAGCCAGGGGGCCGCACTGCTCCCGCGGAACTGCGGCGGCCCTGCTGGGTTTCGGGAGGGAGGGTCCCTGACGCCCGACTGGGCAGTGCAAGAACATGATCCCAGAGGCCCTTCCGAGCCTTCCCAGGAAACCGTGACCCAGAACACACACCCCCCCCCGCCCCGGGCTGCACACGGCCTCCCCGACACCCGAACTCCCCACCAGGAAGCTGAGGCAGCAGCCACCTTGGAAACGCTGTCCCCCGCCCTGCCCAGGCCAGCCTGGAGAAACGGCCTGACAGCCAGTCACAGGGGCCTCCGCAGCACAGCCACCCACTCCACTCTCCAGCCCAGGGAGCACAGGGCTTCTGGTTGATTCCCACAGAGCGCCCTTTCACCACAAGTTGCGGGGAGGAGCGCAGGAGAGGGGGGTGGCGGCTGATGCGACCTGATCCCCACTTAGCAGATCCACCTACATCCACGCGAGTGTGGAAGCTGGGAAGGACAGACTGCAAGATGCACGTCTCTGGGGAAACGACGGTGGCGATTTCTCCTTCTGTCGGGTGTGGCCCAGCCTCAGCCCTCCTGACCCTGGCGCGGGACCTTCGTGGTGGAAAGGCCACCCGTGCCTCCACCCGCCCCATGCTTCCAGCGCGCCTCTCACAACCCAAACTCTCCAGACACCGCCAAGGTCGCCAGCAGGGAGACGAACCACCACCAGCTGGGAACCACGCTGAGACGTAACTGGCCCGTCTCTCTCCGTTCTGCACGTGTACGAAGCATACAGCAAACATTTAAAACTAAGGCCATCCCCCCACCCCCGCGCCCGGGGGCAGGCCCAGCAGGTTCGCGTCCCGAAGATCTGGCCGAGCGGCTGGACAGCACACTCCCATCGGAGGACTCAGCCCTCCTCCCCAACGACGGAAGCCCCTCATCACCCCACCCCGCCCAGCTTTGCACCCAGGCAGACGCCAGACCCCGAGTCTATAAAAAGAAGAGAGGGGGCTTCCCCGGTGGCGCAGTGGTGGAGAGTCCGCCTGCCGATGCGGGGGACGCGGGTTCGTGCCCCGGTCCGGGAAGATCCCACATGCCGCGGAGCGGCTGGGCCCGGGAGCCACGGCCGCTGAGCCTGCGCGTCCGGAGCCTGCGCTCCGCAGCGGGAGAGGCCACGACAGTGAGAGGCCCGCGGACCGCAAGAAATAAATAAATAAATAAATAAATAAATAAATAAATAAAAAGAAAAGAGGTAGGAAAAGGCACTCCTCCGTTTGATTGTGAAATAAAATCTTGAGCAATAAAGGTTTCACACGGGCTTGGGGTCAGAGAGCAGCAGCAGCCTCCAGCCAGGACCTCGGCAGGCTGGGCGCCCCGCTTTTCACCCTCTTGCATGGTCAGTACCTCTCCCGGCAGGGTCCCCTCCTGTCCCGTAGAGTCTCCCCCTTCCCCTCAGAGGCCCCCTCCCCTCGGGGTCCTCCCCCACCCCCAAGGGCCCCAGGTGGCCACTGAGCAGGCACGTACAGTCTGGGAATAGCCTCCATGGTGGCCACACCCCAAGGGTGGTGTCAGAGGCCTTGACCTCAGATGTGGGGCTTCAGTGGTGGGGCGGGGGCGGTGCCTGTGCCCTGAGACCTGGACGGCCCAGCCACCTCTTCGCCTGAGTGGTCCATGCTGCTCTGCGTGTGAGCAGCCTCCACCCCCCGTGGGACCCGGGGAGCCCTGCACGCACCTGCGTTTGTGGCCAACACACCAGTCCTGCCGCCCGCAGCCCGGCCTCCACACGGGCACCATGCGGCTGAAGGCCTGCACGCAGGGCTGGCGACGGCCCACCAGGGTCAGCTCCCGCTCCGCACACACGTTGGGCCTGGGACACAGACAGACGGTCAGCACCCTTGTCGCCAAACACCAACCCCCCTGCATGCTCACCCTCGGGTACCCAGCCGTCCAGACCCGAGGCCAGGCCCCGTGGCAGGGCACCCAGCCCAGTGCCCACCCCAGGCCTGCACAGGCCTGGCCTCGAGGGAGCGGATGCTCAGGGGAAAAAGGAGGGGCTCACAGGGCCACGTCTGACCCTCCCCCTCGTATGGGCCACGCCGCCCAGAGCATCCCTCCGACCCTCCCAAGACCCCAAAGCGTAGGGGCCACTGCCCCGCAAATAGGGGAAGTGGGGGTCCTGGGAACAGTGACGACTTGACCCTGAGTCCATCTGACTCTGACCCTGGCGTTCTCTAGCCCCGACTCTCCCTGCTTCCGAGACGCTCCAAGCTGGGACACAAGCACGAGACACACAAGCCAGGGGACCTCCCTGAGCCTCGGGTGGCCCCCTGGCAGGTGAGGACTCACGGCACTGGCCTCGCAGGTTGTCGTGAGGGTTCACTGAGCCAGCACAGAAAAGGCTCCTGTCGGCCAAGACAGGCGACCTCGTAGGTACCTCCGGGAGAGACAGACCCAGGAGGAACTGCCATTTGCAAACCAAGATCAGGCCCAAGTGAACTGCTGCAGGTGCAGCATCATGTCTGCTCCAAACTCTCACCCACCCTCTCTGCCCAGCACGCAGACATCAAGTCTCCCCTCCCTTCCCGCGGGGGCAGGGAGGAGAGGATGAAGGAGGGAGGGGTGGGTTTAGGCCCGATGGCCTCTGAGCCTCCCGGCTGCAGGGCCTGGCCTGGACTCTGAAATAGCCCCCCGAGCCGTGGGTGGCCTGTAAGGATGGAGGCGACACATTCAGAGGAGTTACAAACACAGGCTCTGGAGCTGACAACCCAGGCCTGGGGCCCGCTATGCAGCCTGAGGAAGCTTACTGACCCTCTCTGCACCTCGGCCTCAGCAACTATAAAGGGGGCAGCAGGTGCCTCAAGGGCTCCTGACACAAGATCATACGTGTCTAGAATCTGGCACGTCCCTGGCTCAGAGAAAGTCCCTGTGTCTCTGGGTCACAAGGCCCCACATCCCCTGGGATGTCACCACCATTCCCGTACATATGCCGACCCAGCTCAGCACGCGGGATGCCTCGTCAGGGACCTGGGGAGGGCACGCCATGGCTCACAGGGGTCCCTCATCTCAGGGGGGCTGCGAGGGGAGCAGGTCTGGCCACTCGGTCAGCAGGAGAACCGCCCCACACGGAGCTTGGGAAGTTGGCGCCTGGCAGAGAACCCCAGAGTAGGGGCTGGTGCTCTCCTCTGAAGGGCCCCTCCTTCCTGGACCCCTCAGACCTCAGCCACGAGGGCCGCCGCTAACCAGCGAGATGACCACAGCGAGGCCACGCAGCAGCCTTTCCAGTATGTGTGCTCTGGTCACTTTCCCATCCGCTGCCCGCCCTGTCCCCGCCCCCACCAAGGCACCTGCGTGACTCTGGTCCCCCAGGCCTGCAGGGCTGCCTAGCTTCCAGGATGGCAGGTTTTCCCTCTGGTTGCACCTCGCTCTCCACAGCCCTGGAAATGGTTAAAGGGAGGAGGGGCAAGTGCTGGGATGATCTTCTCCTCTGGGAAGTTTCCGGCACCTCAGAAGCACAAGCGTAGCTGGCTTTTCCATTTGGAAGGAGGGAGGAAGTGGGATGGGGGAGGGAGAGCCGAGGCCAGTCGGACGAGGGCACAGGAAAGACCCCTGAGGTGGAGCAGAAGTCACTGCTCGGGCCCCTTTGTTCCTGAAGTTGGAGCCTGCTGCCCATCTGCGGGGAAGGAAGGCAATTCCCCAGCTACAAAGTGAACACAGCTTGGGCGGAGGGGGTACTCATCCCAGCTGTCGGGCCATCTACTCGCTGGGGCAGAGCGGGGCTCCTGGAGGCTGGTGGCCTTCGCCTGGAGCTGGAGGTGAGGGTGGGCATGAGATGCGTCCCTCCAGGGTGGGCAGTTCCTGGGCCCACAAGGCACCAGGGTGAGGATGAGGAACGCAGGGGCAGGGAAGCAGGGCAGCTGGCCTTGCACAGCTGGGGAAGCCTGGCTGCACACACCCCCTGGTCCAGAAAGGGTGCTGCGTTGCTGAGCTGCGTCTCCGTCACGTCTGTTTTTACAGGCTCCGGGGTCCCAGGGATGCTGTGACCCAGGCAGATCACTCTTGGACACCCGGGTCTCCCCACCAGACAAGTGGACAATTGATCACAGTGTCAAGCACATGCCCAGCAGCAAACGCAGGGCCTGGCATGAGGCCGCTGGCCATAGGTATGCCCCTGCCCTGCCCTTTCCCTCCGCATCACAGACTCAGCCCCAGGAGAGACGGGGAAGCAGGACCCAGATACTGGGAGTTGCCCACAGGCCACTGAAAGCACAGTTCAGCTTTCCAACTCCCTGACCGGTGAGCAGGGCCCTTTGAATGGCCAGAGGAAACCTCAGCCTCAGCCTCAGCGAATGGAGGCCGTTCGAACCCTCAGGGCCAGTGGGTCCAAGAGTTACTTGCAAGCAGGGACTTGAGCTTGGAGGGCCTGTCCCTCTCTGGATGGGAGGGGCCAATGTAATGAACTGATTGCAAAGCACTGGCCATTTTCCTAGCACAACTGCCCAGAGGACTCCAGCCCAGGGGGAAGCAGTGCTGTGAGCTGATGTCTCCTCCGATCTCTGCAACCTCAGACTCAGGTTGGTCAGAGCTCCCTGTGCCCAGACGCTGCTCCCACAGCCCTGCATCGACCAGCCCCACACACAGTCAGCAGTCAGCCCAGGCCCCAGGGAGAAAGGCCAGCACCCTTCCACGGCAGCAGAGATTCATTTCAGAGATGTAAGCAAATAAATAAGTAAGTAAGCGTTGGCTGGTTTGGAATCTGGACACGTGGGCCAGCAGGAGCCAAAGGACCAGCCACGTCACTCCCGCGTCCCAGCTGTCTGGACCCCAGAACCCCTGGGGCTGCCAGGCAGTGGGAGCCCCCGTAGAGCGCCCTCCCCCTTTGCCACCCCACAGGCCCACCATGGAGGTTTTAAGCCGGCCAGAGAGGGTGGGGCTGCCCACGAAGGGAAAGGAGGCACAGGCGACGGGACCTTCGACGAAAAGCACTTTCTGGGACCCTCACTGCTCTCCGGGGCCCCTCCCCTGTCCCTCTGGGGTGCGGAGCGCAAAGAGGCAACTCTGGCACCTCCAGGAGTCCGCCGGCTCCCGCCTCCTTTCTGCACAGAACAAGCTGCGGAACGGGCCCGTTCACAAGGTTTCTTGGGGGCCTAGCAGCTAGAGCTAGCAGCCCCCAACTTGTTCAGCCA
This sequence comes from Platanista minor, assembly GCA_004363435.1. Lineage (NCBI taxonomy): Eukaryota > Metazoa > Chordata > Mammalia > Artiodactyla > Platanistidae > Platanista > Platanista minor. The sequence goes on along the minus strand of RJWK010038507.1, from coordinate 136 downwards.
GCCAGCAGTGCCCACTGCAGCCCCACCACAGGTCCAGGCAGGTGGCAGGTGCTTACAGACAGGAATGGGAAGGTGTGCTCGCAGGCGGCACGGAACTGAACAGGAGGAGGGCATCAGAGAGTGGAGGGACGATGTC
>RJWK010038506.1:0-20773 GCA_004363435.1 Platanista minor | reverse complement strand
GAGAGAGAGAGAGAGAGAGAGAGAGAGAGAGAGAGAGGGAGAGAGAGAGAGGGAGAGAGAGGGAGAGAGGGAGTGGGAGAGAGAGAGAGGGAAGGAGGGAGGGCCATTGTATTTGTTGAGAGCTGCCTAAATGGCAGATTCAACTTGATAGGGCAGCACTGAATTATTTTCTCTTGCACTGTCCTATCAAAGAAAGCCCAAGGACTGATTGTGGTTTTGGTTTCTAGTTTCTGCCCTCCATGGATTTGCTGGAGGACGACGCTAGGGAGCACAGCACTTCAATCTGGCTTCTCCTTGCTGTGGGGATGGTTTATGAAGCCTCATGAATTCCAATTGATTATCTATGACCGAAATACTCTCATTCAGGCATATAATGAAGTCTTTTTGAAGGAATCAAAGAGCATATCGAAAAATGTACATGAGCATAAGATTAAACGCTTGCTTTGTGGAATCTATGTGGAATGAAACAAAGATCCTTTAGATATTTTCTCGAGTTCTACTAATTACGTGAGGTGAAATCCTTGTTAATCAGTAGCTTCCCTGAGACTAGAAACCCCTTCCGGAAACTTCTGTGGGCAGTTGATGAAGGCAAACTTGAGACCCCGTCGAATAATCTGGATGTGCAGACATGTGTCTGTGATGAACAGAGTTTGCTCTGGATTTGCAGCCTTCTTCAGTCTCTGACTCTTCGAGTCCACTTACCTGAGGGAGACAAAGGAGTCTTTATTTAAGGGGATTAATAATTTTTAATTATAAAGACCTTTGAAAGACAAAGCAGTATGCAAATACTAATTCGTTGGAAGCCCCATTTCACAGAAAAATTTCTGGTAAAAATTCTTTCTTGGAGTAATGAAAGTAGAGCAAGAAAAACCATCGTCTGTTTCCCCCGACTCCTGTGGCTCGTGGTCTTGTCCCGAGTGCTCAGACAGCTAACAGGTAATATTTTGCCACTTCTCAATACTGTTACTGCCTCTTTATGCTGAAGAAGTGATTCCTGTTGTTTCCTGCTGACTGTGGGTTTAAGACAGTCTGTGGGATCCACGTTTGCCATGCATGGGTGGTGCATGTTATATACTTCAGGCTCCGATCTAGAAGGCGTTATAGGGCAAAAGAAAAAAAAGAAAAAGTTGAGTTTGTTGTTTGTTTTTTCTCCAAGAACACACGTGGTGTTTATCATATTTTATTTTACTCATTTCCATTCTTATCACTGGTAGATTTTTAAAACAGGCAGAGCTTATGATGGAGGATCATCTGGTTTTAGCTCAGATGGTAGTTAGGTATTAAACATATTACCTCTTTTAGTTAGTCAGTTATATTAATATTGAACCATGGACTCTAGCGCAAGTTAAACTATGACCATGAAAATATATGTGACCTCGTCTCAATTGCCAAATGCACTTGCAGCGTTTTTGAAGATGGAAAAGCCAATTTGTTTTTTCTGCTGGGACCAAGTCAGCAATAGAAGGTCGTTACAAAAGTGACTTCTTCCAGGAGGCACATAATTCACTACTCTTTTTCCTTAAGGGTGTATGCAGACACCTTGAGAATACACATTTTGCATGCAAACACTGTTACGTTAAAAAAGACAAGTAGAAACGGAAAGTCTTCAACTAGCTGTCCCTTTCAGAACATGGGAATGCGATGTGGAAAAACAATAGTACAGGAATAACACTGACCTACGTTTTAGTTCATCTTCTGCCAATTGCTAATTCTGTGCCTTGGGCGATTTGAACCTTGCCAGTAAAGTGGGATTAAAAATATTTGTCTTTGAGGATCATAGTAAGGAAATTGCTCTTGTATTTGGCTTCCTTCCTCCGCTTAGGCTTTCTTCTTCTCACGTTATCGAAACTTAATGAAAGAAGTTTACTTTGTAGCTCATTAGGGAAGTGCTGCAGGGTTAAAATATACTCATCTCCAAACGACAATCACAAGGGAGAAGGAAGAGAGAGCATTTAACTGCAGCTCTTCTCAAATTTCAAGTCCTCTTCCAATAGTAAAGCGCTTAGTGATAAGATAAATGCGCAGTTTCCTGAGCACTTCCTGCAGGAAAATGCCTTTAGACCCCAAGGTGAAAATAGTGTTCATAGATTGGCACTTGTATTTTACAAGAAACAGAGGCAGAGGGATTTATTATTACATGGTCTAAGGTGAAGAGTTAACAGGAAGGGTCAAGATTTAAACCTCGGCAGTCTTGTCCCATGGGTTCCTGAATGCTCAGGCTTCTCATACATCATAGACTCAGAAAGCCAGTAATAGTTGGTTTAAAGGTTAAAAAAAGTTTCTTTTGGTGGGTGGAGGTGCTGGTAAAATAAACTTTTAGCCAGGAAGCCACCTGGATCAGATCCTCAAATGTGTGCAAGAGATGGTCCAAAGTCCTGCCATCTCCAAGAGTCTAATTAAATTGTCTGAAAGAACAGTCTGTGTAAGGCTGGGAAAGGGAAGAGAATATGAGAGGGGGGAGTATGGAACAAGAGAGATGAGAAGAAGATAAATAGCTATGGGTAAGGAATGAATAATTGCATTTCTTTTTAAGTTTAATCATGTATTGCTGTCAATCTATGACCTTAATGAGAAAGGCAACCTTGGAATGCTCAGAAATGTAACTTATTAATGCAACAGGTTTTACAGAATTATATATTGATGTTGCAAATTGCATGGGACATACATATACCAAAAAAGTATTTATCTGAAATTCAAACTTTAAACCGGGCATGCTGTATCTTTATTTGCTACGTCTGGCAACCGCACATATGAGTGCCTGAATGGTATTCACCACACTCTTACTCTCCATCTCCGGCCACATTCGTTGGTCTCTTTCTTCCTTAGAACCCACTCGAATGTTCTTTCTGGGGCCTCCACGGCTACACAGAGTTCTGTGCCCAGAGTGTGGCTCCTAGAGCTTTCTCCAACAACCAAGCTCCCCATTCCCTCACTGCCGATCACACATTTGTTTTTATCCATGGACATCAGCTGAGCTCTTTCTTTGTGCCTCAGCATGTATCGTTAAAAGAACTTCTTTACAAGGTAGAAGAAGTTTGGCCCCTTTTCCAGAACACTCAGAAACTAGTTCATGGTCCATGGCCACACAGGTCCTCCTTGTACCTTGACTCTGCCCTCGGCCCCAGTGGCCAAGTCAGGCAAACAGAGCCCTGCGGGCCTGGCTCTCGCTCCACCCGCTGTGCTCAGACGTGTTGTAAAGAAGTGTAGCTCTGTGATTCCTGTACCTCCCAAGCCACCATCTCACACCGTCCACATTCCCTCTGAAGCTGCAGGACAGATATAAAACTAACTCAGCAACTTTAAGATTACAATAGCTTAAAACGACTTTGCTTATTTGATTATTACTGAACTGAAATCTCATGACAAAACACCCACAGCTAGTTCAGGTAATACGTGATAATTACATCTTGTGAGTTACAATGTGACAATGAAAGAAATGTTACTATGTTAACTCCTGTCTTATGGATAGAAGTGTTGCCCTTGTAGTATAATCATCATCATCACAGATGCTGAGATGTGGATATACCACTGTTCGGGAGGTTATGCAAGCCTAGAGAATATTCGGGAATTTATCCATTCAGTCAAGGTCACCTGTGCTTACTGGCAGGTCCAGCTGGATGGACTTATGAACGGCTGCGAAGACCTCTCCCTTTACCATCCTGATGAGCTCCATCCCCCTTAGTTTATAGATGGCTGACCTTTGAAAGCACTGTTTGATGACCTGATAGCAGAAGCATTTATAGTGGTAGTCGTGCCCTCTCACCCCATATTTGAGATGATAACACATTTATTCAATCTGCCACTTAAAGGAGCGCACGGTGGTTTTCTCCCAAGACGCCAGCCAGTAAATCTGGTTTGCTGGTTTATGATTCCACGTGAAGATCACTGACCTGCAATTGCAATTACTGCTATTTTTTTATTGATGCTAAGAAACAGGTCCTGACGTTATGCTCTGTGTGACCAACAGTTGTCTCTGCTCGCCTGAGACCCACGGCCCCCAGTGTGCATCCAAATACGATGACTGTGAGGGGGGTTCCCAGGTGCGCTGTGTCCACGGCATCTGCGAGGATCTGGTCCGAGTGCAGGCTGGAGAGGTGGGTGTCTTCCGGAGTGGGACCCCTCGGGAGAGGCCTGGGTATTAGTTCCTTGCTCTGCGTAGCTGTGTACAAGCAGGACCCTGTGGGGCTGCAGAGGGGAGCCACGTCCTGCCCTTAAGCCTGCCTCAGATGAGGAAGGTTGGGACCGTTGTCTATAAATAAACAGAAAGCGGGACCCAGAGGTTGATTTCATTATATAAATCCGAGCATTTTTTTTATGATTCGTCCATGAATCTCGCTGTGAGACGTGACCTTCTCTTGGCCTTGTGAGTTTTAACGGTGACAAGACATGTCAACACAAAAGGCCTGCCCTTGTTTGCAACATTCAGCTTTAAGGAGTCTGGATGTTTCTGGCCCCTGAGCCCCTGTGACTGCTGCAGACTCCACTTCCCTGAGCATCCCCTGTGCTCTGGGTCCTGGCGACCTTGATTCCTGGCCTTCAAGGTCGCCCAGCCCTGGCCCACTTGGCCTTGCTGGAGACCTTCCGGTCTTTATTTTTAGTTCTATTTTTTTCTGCCCATGTGATGGAAAATGGTTCCCTTCCAGCCATGGTGGGAGGGGTGGTGGTGGGTGGAACCTTCCAAAAGGAAACAAACAGAATTGATTTTCCAAGGTCTGTGCCTACATGGGTGTTTTTCCCTCTAAAAGCAGAGCAGGCTGAGTTGATTGACTTTAATTATATCGGCTTACAGCTCTGGATTGTTGTTACTCTTTCCCAGGCATCTTTGGGGTCAAATGACAGGTTTCCCTTATTCTAAAATAAAGCTGTTTCTCTTTTTTTCACGGTCTGGTCTAAATGCTTAATCATATGGGAGGAAAAAGAGAAGCCACTCGATTGGCCTCATGGAAATGAACGTTAGAGGAAAACTCAGCTGTGGGCTCGGTGAGATTTTTCAAAGGCTTTTCATGCTCATTTTTCTTGATTGACTTTCGTCACACCCTTGTCGTCCTGCCAGCCCAAGTACAGCTGCCTCTGCGATGCCGGGTGGACGGCCCCGTTGAACAGCATGGCCTGCACGCTGGACAGAGACGAGTGCAGCCTCTGGCCTCCCCCTTGCTCAGCGCTTGTGCAGTGTTTCAACACGCCGGGGTCCTTCTATTGTGGCGCCTGTCCCGCAGGTATATGGACGTGTCCCCACCCGGCCAGAGATGCCTGGCAGCCAAAATGCCAGAACCAAGTTCCTCCCACTGCCGAGGGATAAGAATGCTGTTTTCAGGACGGCTGGCTTCCCATCCAGTTTCATGTCCTGATTCACTAAATCCCACTCCAGACCATCTTACTGCTGCAACAATTCAACAAAAGAAATGGGGGGGGTTTGTCCCATGGTGTGTGCCAGAGTCAAATTTCGGGGCCAGGGTTAGCCATAGAGTTTGGGAGGTCAAACATTTTGTTGCTATGGCTGTGAACTGATTAGGCTTGAGATCAAAAGACACGTGCTCTGGTCCCATCTTTCACATGAACCAGATGATTGTAGACTTGGGCAAACTGAACTCTGACTGTGTTCACTGGAGTCCAGTAGTCCTCACCTGAGTGTGTCGTTAGAAGACCCTGGGGCCTGGCTGTAAGTAGGGTTGCCCAGCTCCACCATCACAGACCCACAGAGACCGAACCTCCAGGGGAGGTCCCTGAGAATGTGGACTCAGGGCTCAGAGACTGCCTGGGTTTGAGTCAAAGCTTCATTTCTTACTGTGAGATCATCATCCTCCCTTCAAGGCATGCTTGCAGAGCACCTACTGTGAGCTGAGCACTGATCTGGGTGAACTGGTAAGCAGTCGACCAGACCCCAGAGAGTTTACAAGGCCCGTCTGCACTCCTTGGGTGTTCTTAGAAAGCAGAACCCAAGAAGAATATAATAACTGCAGCTATTCCTTATGAGAATGTCATTAAGGCCCTGTGCTAGGCAATTTCTCATTCATGCAGCTACAACAGAAACAAGAAGTGGTAGGAATTAGTATTATTCCCATTTTGAAATATAAGAACTTGAACCTCAGAGAAGGTAAATAACTTGCCCAAGATCCAAGAGCTTAGCCTCAGTCCGGATCCAAGCCCAGGTCTGCTTGGTCCTGGGTGAGAGCTGAGCTGCTGAGTTCTCCCTTATTCTCTCTTGCCAGGGAACCTCACATGCCTGTTGGTTCACTCAGCAATGTCTGGCTGAGTGACTTTCTTCCTCTTACGTGTTTAGATCTTGTACAACTAGAAAGACACTGAAGAAAACATGTCAAGACCTTTTCCTTCTTAGTTCTCAGGGGTTATAGCAAAGTGTGCAAATAATCATGTTCTTGAAGGTAATTTGCCAATGACAGTCTTTAAAAACTAGAAATCAGAAAAGTAAATCATTTAAAATATAACCTGGGCAAAGGTGTTCTTACGTTTTTCTTTCCATTGTTGGAGAGGAAAAAGAGAAACACAAACTTTTTGTTCTCCTGTCAATCACCTTAGTTTTCCCTGAATATCAAAACAATATATGCTCTTAAAAAATAGAAACTATAAAATTACTAAAAAAAATATAGTCATCACTCAGCACCACCACTAACGTTTGAACATATTTCCTTCCAGCTTTTTTCTATGCATTCAATTATTCACCCACAAATATGATAATTTTCTTAGGTAGATTTTTAGAAGGGGTCCCTACTTAGATCAAAGAAAATAAATATTTTAAAGGATTTTAAATGTTTTAAAAATTCTTATAATTTTAAATCATTTCAGTTGAGTAATAAAACTCAACAGTTGAATAACACATCTGTGTCTCAAGTAACATGATAATCCCTTCCTTCTTCAAGCCCCTTCTCCTGATGAGACCACTGTCAGCAACTGGTCCTCTCCTCTTACAAACACACAGACCTATAGGCAGGTTTAAAAACAATTCTTTCCCCAAACTGGGATCACAGCTCTGCATATATTTCTAAAATTTGGGATTTTCAATTAAAACACATATAAGGGAGAATTCTTTCAATGTGTGTGCACATATTATTAAAATAGCTTTTAGCATCCAGTGGTATAGATGAGTCACAATATTTTCAGCTATGCTCCTGTAGACCACTGAGAGGTTTTTTTTCCCATTAAACAATGCTGCAGTAGATACCAGCTTACCTACATCTTTATGTACTGACAGTTTTATCATTGCAGAATAAGTTTTAAGAAGTGGAATTGTTAGTCAAAAGGTATGTATTTTAAAATTTTAAAAGACTACTCCTAGATCTCTTTCCCGATGGGTTTTATTAATTTAACTTCTGACTAACAGCATATAAGACTGCCCCATGTGCCCACCTCTTTGCTGGAATTTGATTGTAAGTATTTAAAACAATTTCTGCCAATCTGATAGGTAGAGTAGATCTCATTTTAATCAGTGGTTCCTTACACAGTTAAGCAGGTTTTCATGTGTTTTTAACTATTGAAGAGCTAACTTTTCAAACCTGTTTTTCTAGGCTTTCAAGGAAATGGATACATTTGTGAAGATATCAATGAATGTGAGATAAGCAATGGCGGTTGTTCTGTGGCTCCACCTGTTGAGTGTATAAACACACCTGGATCTTACCACTGTCATCCCTGTCCACCAGGTGCTACACCAAATTTCCTGATACCCTTACGTAAAGGCAAAACATGCATTTGAGAACAGGCTCTTGTGTTCTGCTGTAAATATGACTTATGTCTAGGGAGACAAACTGAATAGTGCAAAAAGTTATACTCAACTTATGGATCCAGGGCACATTAATTCAGCTATGTTATAAGAAAGAAAACATTTTGAATATCAATGGAAAACAATAAGCCTTTACAAACTGTGAAATAGCCTCTTGAGATAATGCAGAACTTGACAGATTTTCTCTATGGATCACAGACCTATTATTCCCACAAATCATTTATTAATGTAATGAACTCATGGGATGTTTTCCATTTAAAGTTTACTAAGTAACAGACATAATAGTAGGCATATCATACATGTGAGTTTCCCTTCTCTTCTGGAAAGAAGTCATGACTCCTATTCTCTTATCTAAACTGAGTTACTATCCAAGAAGTTCAGGGAGTTCTAAAGGGTAAACTGAAACCCTGTATGTTTTATTAACATGAAATAACAGTACTTTGGACTTTTAGAATAATTCAGCTCCAAGATATTCAAAGTCACTGTAATTAAAAGATGTCAACTTCCTTAGTGTCAGCACTTTCTAAGTCTCCCAGTAGTTTCATTTGTCTTTATAGTTTTATCTGTGTCATTGGAAACAATGCTGAATGTTGTTTCTGAAGTCAGGTTCCTAATTCCTGTTGTCCATTTTCTTTTTTAAATATTTATTTATTATTTAAATTATTTATTTGGTTGCACTGGGTCTTAGTTGAGGCTCGCGGGCTCCTTAGTTGTGGCTTCAGGCCTCCTTAGTGGCAGCATGTGGGCTCCTTAGTTGCGGCTCACCAGCTCCTTAGCGTGGCATGAGGGCTCCTTAGTCATGGCATGCGAACTCTTAGTTGCAACATGTATGTGGCATCTAGTTCCCTGACCAGGGATTGAACCCAGGCCCCTTGTATTGGTAGTGTGGAGTCTTATCCATTGCGCCACCAGGGAAGTCCCTGTGCGTCTTCTTAACTATGGAATTGTATTTATGACACATCACATTTACATTTTCTGTTTTGATGGTGGAAGATCTGTGGTTGGTCTGGTTTCTGTGACATTTGATTCTCAGGTTGGGATTCTTCTTCTTGCATATTCCTGACGTTGCTTTTCATGCCCCTGCTCTTGCTGTGATCAGGGTACCAGGGCGATGGAAGAGTCTGCGCCCTCATAGACCTCTGCTCGGTCAATAACGGAGGCTGCCACCCACTCGCGTCATGCTCCTCGGTTCTGGGTAATGACTCATCTCTCCCTCTGGTTTGGGGTATTTTAATATGACCTTCTAAAGCAAGTCAACATTTTAGAATCAAGATCCTCTATTTTCAACATTCTTACTTTGGTCTTCAAACCAAAAATTAATCCATGTTCTAAAACTTTACATTTGGATTTTAAAAAATGCAATAGGCTATGCTCTTTTATTATCTGCTCTAATTTTTGCAATTATTTCCCAAGATAATTAAGCCAGCTGATAGATGCATGACTGTATTCCGGCAGGAAGGAGAAAAGGAGGAAGGAGGACCTGTCAGCTCTCTTTAAGGACTCCCCTATTCTGGGCCGTGGGCTCCACTGAGCCTGGCTGCAAGGGAAGCTGGGAAATGTAATCTTTATTTCAGGTGCCCATGCCCCCAGTTAAAATAAGGAGTTCACTACTAAGGAGGGGCAAATGGATCTAGGGTGAAAACCAACAGGGTCTGCTGTGCTGCATAAAAGAAGCTTCACCTCCTACAATTTAAAAGATACATACATATTACTAAATTTTCTCCCAGAAAATGTATCAATTAATATGCTCATTAACAGTGTGTGAAAATATGCCTTTACCCTTGACAATAATGGGTACTATTGCTATTTTTCGTTTTGGTCAATTTTATAGGCAAAAATTGCCTTCTCATTATTTTAATTTTGATTAAATCAAAAAACTTTCTGATTACTAATAATTCATAATGAGTACTTTTTAGATATTTACTGGTCATTTAAAAAAATTTTTTCATGTCCTTTGTTCATCTGCTTTCTTACTGATTTGTAAAATTTCGTCAGGTACTATGAGGATATTATTTCATTATCTGTCTCATGTTTTACATGTACTTTTCCTGGATGTTGTTTTTATTTTAATTTTTTGGTTGTATTTTCTATTTAGAAGTTTAAAATTTTTATGTAGTCACAAAGGTAAATGTTTTCTTTCAGGGATTTTCCTCTGAGAATTTGGTCTTCCCTACCAAACTCTTTAAAAATAGTCAAGTACATGTACTCTCATTTATTTTTAATATTAAAATCTTTGATCTTTTTAAGATTTGTTTTTATCTATAGCATCAAACAGAGGTCTAATTTGATATTTTTGTCCAAATAGGTGGCCCCAACTCCATTTATTGAATAACGTATCATATCTCTCGTTATTTCAAAATACCACTTTGATTTTTGCTAACTTGTCATATCACATATATGAAAGAATATATGTGTGTATGTATGCATGTATATATGTGTATAACTCTTTAAGTGTTTATTAAATGACTAACAGCCCACTGAAGTGGTTAGGAGCATGAATTCTAGAAGAAGACTGGATTTTACTTTTCCCGTGGCTCCACCATGTTCTAGCTGTGTGTCCCTGATGAAAGGCACTTACTTAATCTCTCTGTGCTTTGTCTTTATCTGTAAATGGAAATTATAATAGTACCTACTTACAGGGCTCCTGAGAGGATTAAGTTAGTCAGTATGTGTACAGTGCTTGCAACAGATCCTGTCCTCAGAGGAATGCTCTTTCCTGCTGTCAACCCCTCCACGATAAGAAACTCCCCTTTTCCTTGGCATGCCTCCCATTTGTACACAACTCAGGACCATGACATACGGGCTGACAGCATCAGTGTCAACCTGCAAATAAATATTGAAAATATGTCATGTCTTTCTTAATTCTTAAGACAAAAACTAGAAAAAAAAAAAAGATTCTAATATTTTCTCTTCACACCTCGCCTTGTCTGCCCCTGGGGATGTGTAGACTCTGACGACTCCTTGTTTAGACAACAGAGCCTGAGCTTTGTTACTGGGTCAGAATGGAGGGGACCTGTATTTACGCGTCCATTTGTATTTCTAAACAGGTTCCTTACCTGTCTGCACCTGTCTCCCGGGATATACTGGAAGCGGTTATGGGCCAAATGGATGTGTGCAGCTCAGCAACATTTGCCTGAGTCACCCCTGTTTAAATGGACAGTGCCAAGTGAGTCCTTTGCTCTTCCTGGGGAAACTGCGTACTGGAGAACAATTTTAGTTTCACTTCTGAGAAATATGTTTTCTATGATTTATAGATTTTAAGGTAATGATTCAAACTTAAGATAAAGAACTGTCAGTAACTTTCAGGTGAAAGGTAGGTAATAACTTTAGTTCCCAGGAAAAACCAATGAGTTCATTTTTTCTCTCAGTGATTTACAAAGCGGTAAAACAAAGCCTGCAGTTTGACCCAAATACATCTGATTTCTTATACTTTGCAATTACCGTTTTAAATGAATCAGTACAAGTTAGGCTACTGGAAGATGCTTATGGTTCGACACCTCCTACACAGAATACACAGCACTGCTGTTCTTTATTATTTGCGTTGGTTCAAGTTTATTGTCTATCCCTTTGTTCTATGACATTGTGTTTCTTCTTCCCTTAGGAAACAGTCTCTGGTTATCTTTGTAATTGTGAATCGGGTTGGGCAGGTATCAACTGCACAGAAAACATCAATGAGTGTCTGAGCAACCCCTGTCTGAATGGGGGAACCTGTGTTGATGGCATTAATGCTTTCAGTTGTGAATGCACACGCTTCTGGACTGGATTTCTCTGTCAGATTCCCCAGCAAGGTACGCTCAGCATTTCTTGTACGACAGATGCTCACGGGTTAGAAGTATCAGCCTTGAGTGAGTGTTGCTGCAGATTTCGAACCTGCTTTCTTGTTCAGTTGTTCAAAGGCTTAGAACTAAGGCTTCCCTTGCAGAAATGGTATGAAATTCACAAGGTAAATATATATTTCAATTTAAGCCAGAAGAACTTTTTCATCAAAGGAAAAATTAAATCCATATTTGCCACTTTCATTATGTCCATTTTGAAAACAAAATATGCTAAAGGTATTGGAGTTTTCTAAGAGAGAGTTTTCTCTATAGCAGCCATTTCATTTCCCGGGAATATTACACATAATCATGTCACTCTCCTGCTCTCAAATATACAGTGGCTCCCTCTTGTCTGTTAAATAAAGTTTGGGACTGTTTTTCAGTCATCCTCTATAACCAGGCCTCACCCTATCCATCTCACCTTACTTTTCACTAGTTCCCTAAAAATACGCCTTTCAAGACAGACAGATTTCCTTCTCTCTTGACCCCATATGCCACCGCATTTCGGCTGTGTTCCTTTATCTGGGAAATTTCTCTCCCCAAACCTCTCCAAGTTCTTCTTTGCTTCCCATCCAAATATATCTGTCCCTCAGGAGTACTTCTTATTCAGCCTCGTCCGTCAACCTCTGCTGACCGCTCCACCCCTCCCTTGTTCCTCCCGATTCTGAATCGGCACATTTATTTTTATTTTTATTTTTTTATTTTTTTATTGTTTTGAAGTACGTGGGCCTCTCACCGCTGTGGCCTCTCCCATTGCGGAGCACAGTCTCCGGACGCGCAGGCTCAGCGGCCATGGCTCACGGGCCCAGCCACTCCGCGGCATGTGGGATCTTCCCGGACCGGGGCACGAACCCGTGTCCCCTGCATCGGCAGGCGGACTCTCAACCACTGCGCCACCAGGGAAGCCCTCGGCACATTTATTGAGACTGCAGTGTGTTTACAACTCTAGTAGACCCTGTGGAGAAATAAGCAAGCAGAAAATAAAATAGTCTCCACCTGTTATCAGCTTACCTTCCAGTTGAGGAGACAAGACGATACACAGCGGCCGAGGAGAGACGGGAACTAAAGATAAGAATTAAAGTGTGTCAGGTGTCACAGAGACAGAGGGAATGGGTGCCGGAGAAAACCCCAAGAGGCAGGGAAGTTCAGGCGGAGGTGAGGAGACATCAGCTGGGCTTTGAACACGAGGCGGGATTTGGGTGGATGTTGAAGGGAGACAGGGGAGAAGAAAGAGTGGCAGGGCTTTTGTCTCCAACGAGAATTACTCAGAGTCCTCTGAAAGCTTCGGCAGCAGGGCGAGCCTTTTCAGAGTGTCTGAAAAGCACGGTTCATCTTCTTTTCCTTTGCAGTTTGTGGAGGGTCCCTCTCAGGGATGAATGGAAGCTTCAGCTACATGAGCCCTGATGTTGGTTATGTTCATGACGTTAACTGCTTCTGGGTTATCCGAACTGAAGAGGGAAAGGTAAATGCAGTATCTCCCATCCAAATGTATACTTCATTTATATGTATGGACATGTAGTATGTGTATATATCACATAAAATGCACATAATGATAATTCAACTATCATATAGTTGAATTATCTGTACTATATATATACTAATTGTCTACAACTATCATCATACCTTATATTGAGGACTTTCTAAGTATCAGGCATTGGGCTGAGTATTTTGCATACCTTTCTCAGAGCTTTATACTAATTCTTTGAATTAAAGTACTAGTATCCTCATTTTATAGATGAAATAATGGAAACTATGAGAAGGTAAGTAATTTTTTAAAAACATTCTTTAGCTGGTAATTGGACTAGTTGGATTTCAAAGCCAAGTTTGTCTTTCAAAGTCCATGCTTTGTCCACTACGGATGCTACATGGGTTGGCCGACAGCAAGCCAGTAATTTGCACAGCCATGTTGCTACCGAGACGGTAGTGATCACTCAGTGTTATGTTGATTATTATTAATGTGGTTTCCTTATCCAAGTCTTCTCTGTGGCATTGCTTGTGCCGATGTGCTCTGCTAATTGCTTCACATACACTTAATCATTGCAGTGTAACTCTCATAGCCCTGAAAGATAAGAATTCTTATCTTCATTTTACCCTTGAGCAGCTGAGAAATCTGTCCAGGGGCGCGTGGTCTGTAAGTGCCCTGCAGGGACTTGAACCCAGGCCATACGACTCCAGTGATGGAACTGCTGTGCAAACACTCTTCAGATTAAGATCCGAGCCCAAGGATTTTAGTGCTTTTATCCCCAACATTAGTTACTCAGACTTTTCCAAATATTTATTTCTCAACCAACACATGGACCCATTAAAATGAAGTTGTATGTCTGAATAGCTAAGGCTTTCCCTTGAAATCCTGTTAATTTTTCCCAGCAAGCTAATGTTACAGAGGTCATTGTACAAGGTCAGAAATATGTTTTCCCTTGAGGAGCAAGGATTCTTTGGGGCCTGGTGACCCCACAATAGAATAAACTCCAAAATCAGTCTCCCAGTGGGTATGTTATGTGAATTTCCTTCCTCCCATTTAGTTTTCATGAATTCTGTTTCCTGACATTGAAAACATCTTTCTTTCAAGAAAAAATCATTTTGTGAAAAAATTTTAATGCATTTATTGGGAATCTGTAAAACACTTCATGCTGTTTTTCTTGATTATTGTGATTTTTATATCTTCTTATCGCCATCACAGTTTACAGAATACAGTTTGTATAGTATTGAAATAAGGGTAGGTCAACTCATAAACATGTATTTGATTTTCATTGAAATTGCTTCAAGGACAAAAATGATGTAATGTTGAGTAACAAATCTTAAAAATACCCGAGCACAGAATCTCAAAAATAGCCTGATACCCTTTTTCATGAGCTGAACGCTGTTGTGGTTTTAGATCATAAATTAGATTCAACAGCCTCCTTTTGGTAGTTTGGCTGTTTTAAATGAGGTTGACAGCACAAAATCTTTTATGTTTCATTAATTATATTACTATATTTAAGTCTGCACATTCTAATATTTTAACTTGAAGACACATTTGTATGTTTATTCTCACCTACTTGCATACTCAGAACTTTTCATGGTACCTTTCCCATGATGTCTGCTCTTGGTATTACTCATCTCTCAATGACATCCAACCACCAAAGACTAGCACACTTTACACTCGCCTACACCATGTCTACTGTCTACACCCGAGGTCGTCCATCCAGGCTGGGCAGCAGTTGAGAGGTTCAGAGACCCCTGAGGAATCAGCATCTCTGGGGGTCACTGATGAACTGTGGGTATGCTACATGCTGCAGGTTATTAGTCAGTTAAATTTAATTCAAGGTAGATGTTTAAATGTTATATTTTACTGATTTGGAAGCACCGTTAGCTATACATTTGGAGTGCCTTTGTTTAATGAAGTTGACAGTTTACTGAAATCTATTTCATTAACCCATTGAATAACAGCTCAATGGGTATAAAGTTTCAGTTACAGTAAGTGAATAAGTTCTAGAGATCTGCTGTACAACATAGTGCCTCGAGGTAGCAATACAGCATTGTGCACTTCAAGTTGTAAGAGGATAGATCTCATGTTGTGTTCTTACCACCGAGAGAGAGAGAGAGAGAGAGAGAGAGAAGGAAACTGGAAGGTGTTGGTTATGTCTATCACATTGACTGTGGTGATGGTGTCACAGGTGTTTACATATGTCCAGACTTCTCAAACTGTACACATTAAATATGTGCAGTTCTTTCTATATCAGTTATACCTCAATAAAGCTGTTAAAAATCTATTTCATTAATATTAATATTTTTGATATTAGCTGAACTTATTAGGTCTAAGCAATTTTTAACACAAGTCATTTAATATATAGAATTGTCATATGTATTTGTGAATACTTAGGAAATTATAGATCCATCTCTTGAAAGGGACTCAATATAAATGCTTCCAACTAGTAGGAGAAATACTTTAGAATTAACATAGAAATGAAAAATAGTCTCTTGTGACCTTTATATTTTTAGGTGCTGCGGATCACTTTCACTTTTTTCCAGTTAGAATCAGTGAACAATTGTCCACACGAGTTTCTTCAGATTCATGATGGGGATTCCTCCGCGGCATTTCAGCTTGGAAGGTTCTGTGGCTCCATCCCCCATCACGAACTCCTCAGTAGTGACAACACCCTCTATTTTCATTTCTATTCTGAACATTTAAGAAATGAGAGAGGCTTTACAGTAAGATGGGAAACACAGCCACCAGGTAAGTGTAAACATGGAGAGAAATAAAGCAAATTCTTGAGGTTATTAAATTTTCTTGATCGGTATTAGATTTTTGGATATGTTAGCTGTTTTGAGATCTAATGATATATGATTTTTATAATTATTTTAAAACCAAGTAAATCTAAACTGAACTGGACTTTCATTTTATGTTCAGAGATAATACAATTTAGATGAATTGAAAGAGTTTAAAAAACATGCGTCTTGGGCTTCCCTGGTGGCGCAGTGGTTGAGAGTCCGCCTGCCGATGCAGGGGACACGGGTTCGTGCCCCGGTCCGGGAGCGGCTGGGCCCGTGAGCCATGGCCGCTGAGCCTGAGCGTCCGGAGCCTGTGCTCCGCAACGGGAGAGGCCACACAGTGAGAGGCCCGTGTACAGCAAAAACAACAACAACAACAACAACAACAACAACAAAAAACACACATGCGTCTTTAAGCATCCCCTGTGAAACTACTGAACAGCATCTTTATAGCCCCTGCTAGTACATATACTGTGGGGCGCTGGGGACATTGTCTCCTCTTTCACTTAGTATTTTTTAATCTTAATGTCACGTGATGATTTGTTCCTTCTGTTGTTACTTGGGTTTGGGTACTCTTTTTTAAACTTTTTTACTATGAATTTTTTAAGCATATAAAAAAGCAGAGAGAACCACACACTGAACCTCCGGTTCGCCCATCAATAAATCCGTGGATCTATTTCTGGAATTTATCATCTTTTCTGCTGGCTTATTTATCTGTCCTGTGCCACATTGGCTTCTTACCGACGCTTGAAATCTGGTAGTGTAAAACCTCGAACTTTGTTCTTTTAAAATAAGCTAGATCCTTTACATTTCCATATAAATTTTAGAATCAACCTGTTAACTTCCCCCAACAATCTACTGGGATTTCGTTGGCATTGTATTGAATCTATAATCAATTTGGGAAGAAATGACCCCTTAAAAATGTTGACCCTGACAATCCATAAACATAGACTGTCTGTATTTACTTAGTTCTCTTCTAATTTAGCAGTGGTTTATAGATTTCAGTGCTTAAGCATTCCACTGCTTTTACTAATATTTTCTCTAGCTATTTGATGTTTTATGCTATGTTCAGTGATATTATTTTTCTAAAATTTTATTTTTCATTTTTTGTTAATATATAGAAGTATTCTATGTATAAATATTTTAAAATATTTTGTTTTGAATCGAGCCATATTGCTAAATTCATTCCTCAGTTCTAATCATTTTCTTTGGTAGAGTCTTTTGGAATTCTCTACATACACAGTGATGTTACCTGCGAATATGTTATCTGTTTTCCAACTTCCTTGCCAATCTTTGTTAACTGTTATTCCTCTTCCTTGACTTATTTATTTTCTTGGCTAGGACATCTAATATAATGCTGAACAAAAGTGATGGAGTGGGTATCATTGTCTTGTTCCCAACCTCATGGGGAAATGTTCAGTATTTCACCTTTAAATATAATGTTTTAGCTGGAAGTTTTTGTAAAGAACTTTTATGACATTAAGGAAGTTCACTCTGAATTATTATTGCTGGATAACAAATTACCCACAAATTTAGTGTTGTAGAGCATTCATCATTTTCTTATGTTTCTGATTTTGTGGACCAGGAATTTGGAAGGGTCCCAGCACGACAATTATCACTTGATCTCTTAAGCAGTTACAATGAGATATTGGCTGGGACTGTAGTCATCTGAAGGCTCAATGAGGCTGGAAATCCAAGATGACTCACTCATAGGGCTAACAACTGAGGCTGGCCTCTGGATGAGAAGTCAGCCAGGCTGTTGACTTGAGTGCCTACACGTAGCCCCTCTCCTGTGGTGGTCTTAGAGTAGTGGAACTTCTTTCATGGCAATTGGCTTCTCTCAGAGCAAGCATTACAACAGAACCAGGCAGGGGCTGCATAGCTTTTACTGACCTATCCTTAGTGGTCATATTGTGTTATTTCTGCCATATTTTTAATTGGTTGAAGCAGTCATGGGAATTACCTGGCGGTCCAGTGGCTAAGAGTCCACGCTTTCACTGCCGAGGGCTTTGTTTCAGTTCCTGGTTGGGGAACTAAGATCCCGCAAGCTGTGCAGTGCGGCCAAAAAACAAACAGAAAAAAATTTGTTGAAGCAGTCACAAGCCAACCCAGATTCAAGAGGAAGAGACGGAGATCCCATCTCTCAATGGGAAAAGTGCCAAAGAATTTATGAACATTTTTAAACCATCACACCTTTTATTCCTAGCTTGCCGAGAGAATTTTTATTATGAATGGATGTTGAAACATTTTTCTAAGACTTTTGCGATGATCATGTGGTTTTCTTCTCTGCTTCTGTCATTTCTTCCTTCCTCCTCTCCTGGGACTCAGATTAAGTCACACACAAAGGTTTTGGCTTTGTCTCCTAGTTTCTGTTAGTCGGCAGTCTTCCCCTGTGTGTGCACAGCTTAGCATTCAGCTAGGGAACCAAGGACACTCGTGTAAATTTTTTTTGGTGCTATTTTCTTGAAGCTGCTTTCTCTATAATACCCTGCTCCAAAATCCCAGCCACTTTAGTAGCCCCAAATTCTGAGTTCTGTTTCTTTCACCCAGCAAGAGTATTGCCACTGTTTGGGCCCTGCTGCCCGGCACTGCAATTTGAGAAATGCACACAGAGAGAGTTCGATCATATTCAGTTCTGTTTTGTTTCGTTTTTGCGAAAATAATTACATCAGGAGGTACTTTTCACTTTGCGGTGAACTCTTTGTTTATATCTCTTCTTTTTAGAAGCTCTTCGTATTTTAGAGATATTAACTCTTTGTATTATATACTACATTTTTCCCAGTTTGCCATTAACACTTTACTTTGCTTATGGTATTTTAATTTTTTTACCCATATGATAATTTTTTTAAGTACTAAGTTTTAAAACCCTTTTCTTCCTCTGAGCAGCCGAGATGTTTTCTCATTAGGAATAGTGAGAATCATGTAGCTAAGTTTGTTTTACTTTTCGCCTTGGTAGCAAAACTTGTTTTGAATAACCTGCATGGCTATGTAGATATCATAACCTGCACATCTAAAATGTCACTTCATTTTATTTTTTTTTTTCTAATGTATATTTACTGCAGTCTAGTATATCTAGATTTCTGTTTTTCTATTTTACAGTAGCATACAGTAGCCTCCCCAGATGATATGCAGCTTTAGGGGGCTGGCGGGTGGTGGTGCAGTGGGTGTCAGAAAGCCTGGCCCTATCCTCCCCTCACCCCATTCCTGGGACAGTGGCTCAACCACCCATAGACATTTGCATTTCTTCATTTATAAAATGAATGGTATGACTATATCACAGTGTTAAGACACCTTCTCCGATGAACAGTATGTCACACTTAACTCTTCTAATGTATAAAATTAATCTGGTTTGTTGAAAGGCATAGGGGCTGACAGAAGTTCCAGAACTTTTTAAGAGTTAATGTACAACGGGGTAGGGGAGGGATAAATCAGGAGGTTGGGATTAACAGGTACACACCACTGTATATAAAACCGATAAACAACAAGGACCTACTGTCGAGCACAGGGAGCTATACGCAGTATCTTGTAATAACTTACAATGGAAAAAAATCTGAAAGAGAGTATGTATTCATATATTCTGAATCACTTTGCTGTATACCTGAAACTAACACAACATTGTAGATCAGCTATACTTCAGTATAAAAAAAAAAGAGTTAATGTACAGAAATTAATCTCCTTCAAAGCGAAAAAAGAGATCTGTCATCCATTATTCATCTTTCCGACAGTTCAGCACTGCATTTTAAATCATGTCACCATGAGATAGCTGATAAGCACGCACGGGTGATCCATTTATTTATCAGTCGGTACTCCTGGATTTATAACTTTATCAAACTGGAAAGTAGAAAGTCTTGCTTAACTTATGAGCGTGTCCAAAACTGCACATAGTTATTTAAACAAAGCTTTCCTTCTAACGGTAAAGGCTATGATCATTCTATGTGAATTATAACTTGTATGCAAATGTAAAGTTATTTTTTTCCTCTTATTTCAGAGTGTGGAGGTATACTGACTGGAACTTATGGTTCTATTAAGTCTCCGGGATATCCTGGAAAGTATCCCCCAGGAAGAGATTGTGTCTGGCAAGTGATAACTACTCCTGGTCTCCTGATAACATTTACCTTTGGGACCTTGAGCCTGGAGCACCATGATGATTGCAGCAAAGATTACCTTGAGGTAAACAATTGTATTTAGATAAAATTTATCATGATGCGATTAGAACTCAGGGAACTACACTTGGTGCTGCCCTTGGATGACCACAGCTTATTAGCAATAGGTAGATGTATTCTTCAAGAGGCAGCCAGCCGATGCCAACTCCCTATTCCCTCAGCAGTGAAAGCGTGGAGTTCTAACCATTGGACTGCCGGGGAATTCCCGCTAGCTCCCTATTCTTAACTGTTCCAGCTTGTTGCTTCTTCTGGGTTCCATTTAAATCTGGGAAGCAGACTGCCCTGCCTTCCCCTGTCATTTCCGGGAAGCCCAGTCTCCTACCATGGGAACAGCAGAATTTACGAAATCAGCACCCGGGAATGGCTGTCTTCTCCAAAGCAGACTCAGAGCTTCAGTTGTCTGTTGTAAACTGGCAAGGTGTTTCACAAGTTGCCTATAGTGTTCCATGAAGAAAAACAGCTTAATAGCAATTGTGTTGAAATGGATTGCTAAAGCGGGTGGCTCACCGGATGTACTGATAATGGTCACTGGGAAGAGAGGAGTCACCCTCTGCCCCCCAGTTTATCATTAGTAAAAGATTAAAAAGTGGAAGAGGAAAAAAAGACTGTTATTTTTTTTTTTAACATCTTTATTGGAGTATAATTGCTTTACAATGGTGTTAGTTTCTGCTTTATAACAAAGTGAATCAATTATACATATACATATGTTCCCATATCTCCTCCCTCTTGCGTCTCCCTCCCTCCCACCCTCCCCATCCCACCCATCCAGGTGATCACAAAGCACTGAGCTGATCTCCCTGTGCTATGCG
>RJWK010038505.1:0-20774 GCA_004363435.1 Platanista minor | reverse complement strand
GGGGTGGGGGTGGGGGTGGGGGTGGGGGTGGGGGGGTGGGGCTCCTGGCGCCCCCCAGCGTCCCGCACACGAACTACGGTGCGATGGGCTCCGGATGCCGCCGCAGCCGCCCCCGCCCGAGGCGCTGCCCTGCGGGACCGCGCGGGCACAGCCCGCAGAATCCCCGCGGAGCGCTCAGCTGCGGTGCTGGCTTGAAGGCTTGGGCTCTATCCTCGGAGTTCCGTTGCCATCACCGTGAACTATAACCGTCACAGTCTATGAAACTTTCCTATCTTTCTCAGGATGAGCATTCCGGTAAGAACAACGGTTAACACTGTAACCATCTCAAAGGAGGCGGTGCAAGATGTTCTCTGCTCCAATGTATGTACAGTTCACCTTTCCCCATTTTCGGTATATGCACCTTATTCTGACCTGAAAGTGTGATTATTTTTATAAAGTGAAAAATTAATGAACCGGGGTAGAAAGCACTTTTTTCTTCAGAAGTTATCTCATCCCAGTTGGTTTTAAATATTTAACATCTATTGTGTATCTTCTGCATTTCAAATCACTGTTCCTAGACTTCTTGGTTATTGACACCTGTAAATTTGTAAACGAAGCTTAAAAAGATTCTCCGTATATGGAGATTTTATATTCTTCCTCACAATTAAGTTGCGTCTGTGTCAGTCGGGGTCCCTCAGGAGACAGATGGCATAATTCAAATGCTGAATGGAGAAAGATCAAGGAGAAAACAGAGCGTTTATATAGGGGACTCCGCGGAGACGCTGGCAGCTTCCTAAGCCGGGCAGTAGCTCAGAGCGTCATCCATCAGCTGTGCCTGGGAAGGGGTAGAGGCAGTTACTGGAGCCCAGGGTAATGGTAGCCTTAGGGGTCCTGCCAGCCGGCGGCTCTGGCTTGGGGGAAGAGGAATGAAGCTATGCCAGTTAGAGCCCAGCGGGATGGGGCCAGAAAATAGATCCTGGAAAAAAATCCCGTTGCTCTCCTGACTTTCTGATAGTACCTCCTTGGCCAGACCTAACTACAGAACTAGAGGCCAGGGGGCCTGTGGATGCTGCCACGGGGAGGGGGCGGTGGGGACCACGTCTCCTGGGGTAGAAAAAGTCCAGGCTTTCCTAGAATCAGCTCCACAGAAGGGAGTTCAGCACAGCACTTCAGACTAAAGTGGATAAAACTGACTGCCATACTGTGTGTGTGAAATGTAACGGATGGCAGGAAGGAATCTCAGCTAGCTTCTGCCCTTCTCGACCTCAGGGATCCCGCTCATGATGCGGAGGGAGACACCCGGTGGAGTGCAGGTGAAGCCATCGCCGTGGGGATAGAGCAGGGCCACCAGAGAACCCACGTTCCACGTGACAGTACTGAGCCTGAGTGTCCAGGCTCCCGGGAGAGAGTGAGCCAGACCTGTGAACTCTTCAGTTATGTGAGCAGATGCAAGTCGATTACTGTTTAAACCCCTTGGTGTTGGTTTTCTTCTCACTTGGAACCCAGAGATTCCTAACACATTCCCCAGGGGAAGGCAGGCTGCAGATAGGATGGCCCATTCCTCTGCTTGTCAGAAGGAAGTACCGAATGTGGGGAGCCCACGGCAGCAGGCAGCAGCACGTGCCTTGCCTCGGAGCTTGTCAGCAATGCCCAGTCACAGGCCAGGGGAGCTCGTCTGTATCGGGTCTGGTCTAGAGCAGAGCTTCTCAAGCGTGAGTGTGCTTACCTCTCGCTCAATAAAATGCAAATTCTGACGGAGGAGGGCCGAGACTCTGCATTTCTAACAAATCCCCAGACAAGGCCGACACACCCCACTTGGAGTGACTGATCCTAGATCCCTTATCCACACTTACTTCTTAGGGACCGTTCACGACTTACAACATGTCAAGTTCAGGAACAAACACAGAGTCATTTGAGAAGAGCCACTGGACAGTTCTGGCTCGTTTTTGCCTAGTGGCCACACCTGCCCTGATCTTCACCTCCCCACACAGCCTGCCCCTTCCAACTCACCGTGCTTATCTTGCTTTTCTCCAAAGTCCTGTAAATGGTTGACTTAGAAGCACAGGTGTGATAGCACTGGGGAACCATGTTGCTGGCTGAGAGGAGGCACCAGGGCAATGAACAGGGAGTATCTGGACTGCCAAGGCTGCGATCCTGACGGACTTGAGCTGGCACAGCCCTGGTGTTGGAATCATCCCCCCACCCACTGGGCATTTCCACTGATCTCACCCCAACTTCATTATTGTTTAACACTTCACGAATCAATTTCTTGTTTGCTTGTTTCTTACTAGATTACAGTCAGGCATTTCCTGTAGTACAACATATGAGAATTCGATACCTTCTAAATCTTCTGAGTCCACTGCCTTCCACAAGCCAGTGATTATCAAAATGAGCTGCACTGTACAATCAGTCTTTCAGAAGGAAGACTGAGGCTTGATCTCCCCCTGAGAGATTCTAACCAAATTGGTTTGGCCTGCAGTCAGGGTGTTTAAAATTTCTAAATCTTTTGAGGTGATTCTGATCATGGCTAGGAAATAGATGAAAATACTGACATCAGAGCTACCTGAGAAGTCAGTTATTTATGTATTTATTTCATTGAATGTTTATTGAGCACCTATTAAATGCCAGGCACCCGAATGTTTCCAAAGATGAACAAAGCTACATTCTCTGTTCTCAAGGAGCTTGTGGTTTTATATGCGGGAAAGGCATGTAGATAAAGAATTGTTAATGTGTGGTCAGTGCAATAAAGTATTGTCATGACAGAAAGCAGAGTGATGGACGCTGTGTGAAGGGGCATGGATTAAAAATAATAATAGCTGACCTGTACTGAGCACTTCCTACGGATGCAGAGGCCCCAGGGAAGAGCTGATGTTTACCTGAGGACTTGCAGGAAGAGACGGCCAAGTGGGGAAGGTGGGTAGGGGTGGAGAAGGTATTTCTGAGTCCAGGTTGGGGGAGGTGGGGATGAGAGGGTGAGGAAACTAGGGGAGGTGACTTTTGTTTTTTTTGTAAAATCAGGGCGGAGTCGTGACCTGAGAAGATGGTAGGGGTGCGGCGAAGGGTGGAGCCCTGGATTTGAGAAGAGCAGCTCCAGGCAGAGTCTCTGTGCACTGTTGAAGGCCCAGATGGGACGGGGTTCCACAGACTGGGTTCCATCTTCAGGGCTGCGTGCACAGAGCTCCAGTGTAGACACAGAGAAATGCGACAGGAGGATGCTTTCAAAGCTGGGCTTTTGGAGGCCATGGGGAAGACAGACAAGACGGCCAGGGAGTGTTGGTTAGATTTTGGCTGGAAGGTTTAATGGAGATGGGTATGGAGGAAATGAGGTCTGGAGAGAGCCGTTAGGCTTGGGGAAAAAAAAAAAGAAGAAAAGAAAAGAAAAGAAAAAAAACCACGAAGGAGAAGCCAGAATGCTAGGGGAATCAGAAGGGACTTCCAAGATGCTATATGATATGGGTCAGGGTGCTGTTGGTGAGCCAGATGGGGCTGCTGGAGCGGGGAGGTGGAGGGTGCCGGGGCTGTGCAGCCAGGGGACCTGGGCCGGACTCTGCATGGTCACTGGAACCCCACAGGGGGAGCAGAAGAGGGAGGGCTGTAACCCTCTCAGTGCAGAGTTCCTGAGCAACCCCCCCCCCTCCCTCCGCCAGCTGGTGGGAGTGGATTTAATCATGTCATCCAGGATATAAAGGAGGGAAGTTAGAACAGAAGGCAAGGAGCTTGCCATTGAAATGCAAAATGGAGCGATGGTGAAACAGGAAAACCCCACTCAGACTGCAACAGACTTAGGAAGAAGTGGCAGCAATTCCTAGTGATAAAAGCAAGTTTTCCACCTCCCTCTGGAAACCTGGGGCTGGATGTTTTTAGTTTAGGGGCAAAAGATCCGGAGTTCAGACATGTTGCCGACAGCAACAACAGCTCAAGGCCAAGCAAATGAGCGTCTCTTATCAATTTTGTCATCAGTGACGGGTTTACAGATAAGTGTTATGAGCAGCCTGCTTCTGAGAACTTCCTGTTTGAAATAATTGTTCTTGATTACTAGGTGCTAAACTCGAAAAATCATTATTAACAAAACCATTCCCCACCCCCCCCCCACCCCCCATCAGCTCCATATTGATAGCTGAGGCAAAGCCTCAGGCTTTGGTTAGGGTTCTGCTCAGCCTGGAAGGTGCCTGACTTCCCACACTTGACCTCCAGAGAGATCCTTTTATTCCTAATATTGAGCAACCCTGCCCAGGTTCCTTGAGACTGTTCTACAGGCACAAGGATGATGCCCTGTGTCAAGATGGGCACTACTGACCTGAGGTCTAATGGCAGGTTCAGAAAGGTGGTGGCTTCCGCAGAGTTTCCTAGGAGGGAGGAGATCCCTGCAGGGATATGGAAACGTGGTTCTCCCCAATCCTCCTCCAGAGAAGTGTCACAGTCTCAAAAAATACTGCCCCGGAGGCCTGAGAGGTGCACCCCTGCAGAGACAGACAGCCACCCAAGGACCTTCAAAGCCAGAGGGTACAATCCACTCATCCCCGGACAGGAGCATCCCCCATCCCCGACCCCCCGGGGGCTGGCGCCACGCCTCACTCAGGGGTTCA
The DNA here is from genome assembly GCA_004363435.1 of Platanista minor. NCBI lineage: Eukaryota > Metazoa > Chordata > Mammalia > Artiodactyla > Platanistidae > Platanista > Platanista minor. The sequence continues at coordinate 16,209 of RJWK010038505.1, read as the reverse complement.
TTGCTAAGGGCTGAGACGTCCAAGGGCCAGAGAAAGGGAGCCCTTCCGCTTCCCAAGTGGGCCCCGCATCCGGTGCCACTCACGCCACTCAGGAGAACCCGAAGGCTGTCCCCAGCGGCCCCCTGGGCTGGATCAATGCGTGGGTGGCCCGCCCCTCCACCCCCAGACCCAGTGGGGCACACGGCCCCGCTCCTCGCGGGGAGCCTCCGGGTCGCCAGCCTCTGGCATTACTCATCTCGCTTGGCCCGGCTTGAAAGCGTGAACAATCTCTTCCAGGCAGTCCCCGTTCTCACTTCCCTCTGCCCAGAGGGCCCCTCCTCGCGTCTGACCCGTCTGACCCGTTGGGGTCAACATCCTCTCCGGCCGACCCGCCCTGCTTCCTCCCTGGGGCCGCACTCCAGCCTGTTTCCTTGGTTCGGGGGCTCCCGGAGAAGTGTTTCCTCTGCCCCCTCCGCGATCACGTCAAACGAGCTGGCTTCAGGGTCTTGGGTTATTGGAGACTTGAAAGCCGAAAGGTTGGGGGAACCGTGGGAAGAGACTTTCTGGGAGAGGCTGGGAGCAGAAAAGTCCATCTGGGAAGCCGGACAAAGGGGGCCCAGAGGAGGGACCCGCCCGAGGCGGCGCGGAGGGCTTGTGAGGGGCTCTGAGGAGAGTCAGGGCAAGCTGCTGCCCTGGTGGGCAGGGCCCAGGAAGACAGGTGGGTCGCATCCCAGGGAGACCACTGTCACCCAACCGCTCAGAACGTCTTTTTCCTCTTCTGTAAAATGTGGATAATAGAGACTACCTGCAGAGTCATTGCAAGGGTTAGAAGTATTTGTAGTGTGCTGAGCCGAGTGATGGTGTTAGTAGGACATCCGTGTTCCTCTGACCTGGTGTATCCTTGCGGGTTGGGGCAGATGGTCTCCACCAAACCCTGTGGCCCGAGCCTCTAGTAACCAGGTGACTGACCAGTCTTATTTCCCTGGGATATAAACACAGAATAGTTTTGTGTTTCTCTCCAAGTATGGCTTCAGTGATGCTCTCTTAAATTCTCCCTGACTTTCTGTTTAATGAATTCTTGGGAAGAGTTTATTATTTCTAGTTACTTTTAGTTGTTAAAATCTAACCCGTTTTACTTAATTGGAGAAAGAAGAATGTAAAAGGTCAATTCACTGTAAAGCCTCACTCTTAGTTGAAATCTTATCCCTTCCATTCTCCTCCCGGAGGGCTTAAGCAGGGACCCTATCTCGGTCCTGGAGGAGGGGCCCTGGTTGTCTCACAGATACGCCCTCTCCAAGGCCAGCTCCTGCTGTGTGTGCTGGGGCCCGGGGAGTGTGGAGGAGGGAGGGGGAACGGGACAGATGCCTTTGTACTTACCTGGCCACTGTTGGAGTTCTCTCTCTGGTGCTCCTCCGAAAATCATTTCCTGGTTTAAAAGCCCCAGCGTGACAGGGTTTGGCTCTCTCGTGGGCCACGGTGAAGGCAGAGAGGCGGGGCCTCCACCCTGCCTCCTTGCCTGAGTGGGAGATGGATTGTGGCTGGAAGCATCCACACGCACTGTCTTCTTAACCCCTGCCCTGGGCAGTGAACCCACAGCCTCACCGGGAAGGCAGCTTTCTCTGTGGTGCAGCAACAAGAGGGCTGAGGCACTCTGCACGGTGCCCACTTGGCCCGGGGACATTCGTGCATCTGTATGGAGTTCATGAGATCACCCTGGGCTGCCCCTGCTGCCCCCCTCACCCTGCCCCTTCCGGCTCCTTCCCTGGAATTCTCTTTCGCTCTGTTCCGACAAGATGTCAAGCCTGATTCTAAGCCAGGTGTCAAGCCAAGAACCAGAATTTAGCGCTCCTTTTATTACACCCCTTGCAACCTCTGTGTTCCTTTTAAAAATGTATCTCACTTAACACTGTTTATTATGTGATAGGTAAGACCCTCAAAATTACATAATAAACTGGACACAGGCGATAACAGATACTTGTTCACCACCACTCATCATAAGAAGCAAAACAAGACAGCAAATGTCCTTGCATGAGTACTTTTCAAGCCTATGTTTGGGTAATACTGGACATCGCTTTGTCCACTTTAAAAATAATAGGAATTCAAAGTGGAATTACAGTACATTTGTACCTTACTTTTGGAAAGATTTATATTTTTTAATGATGCACTTCTATCCTAATATTTATATAGGAAAGCAAGGTTCCCAAATAGCTGAAACAATCCTGAAGAACAATAACAAAGTTGGAGGAATTACATTTCCTGAGTTCAGTGTCTCTCAGTATCTGTGGGGGATTAGTTCCAGGACTTCCCTCGGATTCCAAAATCTACAGATGCTCAAGTCGCTTATGTAAAATGACACAGTGTTTGTGTATACCCTACGAAATCCTCCCATATATTTTAAATCATCTCTATCTAGATTACTTATAATATTAATATAATGTAAATGTTATGTAAATAGTTATAAATACAAAGTAAATGCTATGTAAATAGTTGCTAGCACATGGCAAATTCAAGTTTTGCTTTTTGGAACTTACTGGAATTTTTTTCTTTTAATATTTTCGTTCTGTGGTTGGTGGAATCTGTGGGTGTGAAACACAAGGATACAGAGGGCCGACTGCACAAGACTATAGCCCGGTACTGGCATGAGGATAGACCTATATAGATCAATAGAGTAGAATTAAAAGGCCAGAAATAAACCCCTACATCCATTGCCAATTGACTTTTTTAAAAAATATATTTATTTATTTAGTTTTGGCTGTGTTGGGTCTTCGTTTCTGCGTGAGGTCTTTCTCTAGCTGTGGCGAGCAGGGGCCACCCCCCATCGCGGTGTGCGGGCCTCTCACTATCGCGGCCTCTCCTGTTGCAGAGCACAGGCTCCAGATGCGCAGGCTCAGTAGTTGTGGCTCACGGACTTAGTTGCTCCACGGCACGTGGGATCCTCCCTGACCAGGGCTCGAACCTGTGTCCCCTGCATTGGCAGGCAGACTCTCAACCACTGAGCCACCAGGGAAGCCCGCCAACTGACTTTTGACAAGAGTGTCAAGACCATTCAATGAGGAAAGAATAGTCTCTTCAACAAATGGTGCTGGGACAAGAGGTTATCTACATGCAAAGGAATGAAGTTGAATCCTTACCTCACACCATATACAAAAATTAACTCAAAATGGACCAAAGATCGAAGCAAGAGACCTAAAATTATATAACTTGTAGAAGGAAATATAGGGGTAAAGCTATATGATCTTAGAATAGGCAATGGTTTCTTAGATATGACATCAAAAGCACAAGCAACAAGAAAAAATAAATGAATTGGACTTTATCAAAATTAAAAACTTTTGTGTATCAAAAGACATTATCCAGAAAGTGAAAAGACAACCTGGGACAAAATATTTGCAAATCACATACCTGATAATGGTCCAGTATCAAGACTATATAAAGAACTCTTACAATTTAACAATAAAAAGACAAATAAAGCAGTTTAAAAATGGGCAAAAGATTTGAAGAGACAGATTTGAATATCGAAATAGACTTTTTTTTTTTTTTTTTTTTAGTTCTGTCTTTGTTTGATTTTGGTATCATAGTAATAATCGTTCCATAGAATGAATTGGGAAGTATTCCCACCTCGTCTGTTTTCTGGAAGACGTTGTGTAGAACTGATGTTAATTCTTCATTAATTATTTGGGAGAATTTTCTAGTGAAACCATCTGAACTAGGAAATTTCTTGTTTGTTTAAAATATTAAACAAATTTATTGTTTAATATTTTCAGACCTCGGTTGACCATGGGCAACAGAAACTGTGGAAAGCAAAACCATGGATAAGAGGAGACTACTGTATTGCTAATCTTTGTTTTCTGTCTTTCTTTGTCAGTCTTGCTGAAAGTTTGTTAATTTTACTGATCTTTTCAAAGAACCAGCTCTTTGCTTCATTGATTTTCTTTATTGTTTTTCTGATTTTAATTTCATTGATTTCTTGTTTTTCCCCCTGTCAGTAAGGTATTCTTTTTCTCTGGTTTTAATGCTGCTTTCAAAATGTTTTCATTGTCTTCGTTTACTTTATCTCATCACATAGGCACAGGTCCCTGAGACTCTGTTCATTGTATTTTTAAAAATCTATTTTCTCTGTTGTTCAGACTGAGTAATTTGTATTTTTCTGTTTTCCTGTCACTGATTCTTTCCTCTATCCCTCATTCTGTGGTTGAAACTCTTTTGTTTTGTTTTGTTCTTATATTTTTTGGTTCAAAATTTCTCTTTGGTTTTTCTTTATATTTTCTATTTCTTTGCTGCACGTTTTACTTATTATATGAGGCCTTATATTTTTTTCATTTGTTTCAGGCATGTTTGTAATTACTCATGGAAATATCTGCATCACGACTGTTTTAAAATCTTGGTCAGAGAATTCTAATATCTCTGTCACCTTGGTGTTGGCATCTACTGATTGTCTTTACTTACTCAGTGCAGTAGGAGGAAATTGGAAGGATGCGACCGCTGCTTGACCCCAAGCTGGACCAGGGCAATTGGAGACTCCTCCCCCCTCCCCCCCACCCCCATCCTTGGAATGTATGCTCTGCCCACCATTCCCACCATGGGAGCTGTTTTCAAGGTCGCAGCCTTGAGAGAGCGCTGTTTTTTTAAAAATAAATTTATTTATTTTATTTACCTATTTTTGGCTGTGTTGGGTCCCTGTTGCTGTGCACGGGCTCTCTCTAGTTGCAGTGAGAGGGGGTCACTCTTTGTTGTGGTGTGCGAGCCTCTCATTCTGGTGGCCTCTCCTGTTGCAGAGCAGGGGCTCTAGGCGCGCAGGCTTCAGTAGCTGGGGTGCACAAGCTCAGTAGTTGTGGCTCGTGGGCTCTAGAGCACAGGCTCAGTAGTTGTGGCGCACGGGCTTAGTTACTCCGCGGCATGTGGGATCTTCCCAGACCAGGGCTCGAACCCATGTCCCCTGCATTGGCAGGCAGATTCTTAACCACTGCACCACCAGGGAAGCCTGAGAGCGCTGTTGTTGAGACTCTCTAGGCTGAATACGCAACTGGACCAGTTAAGGCCGTGATATAAATTTTTAATACTCTGCCTGGTGGATGCAGAGATGTACTATCTTTCCGGCATCCCAAGACAAGCCTCGAATGCAAGTTCCCTTGCTTATTAAACCTGTCACCTGTCAATCTGGAGTAGTCTGCCTCTTTCTTCAGTCTCTCCTTGCCCTCTGCATGGGGACCAATTTGTGAACCAACATTCAGTTTGAGATCTTCCTAGTTCTTGATATGATGAATGATTTTCAGTTGAAACCTGGACATTTTCATGTTATATTATGAGACTGGATTTTATTTAAACCTTCGGTTTCAGCTAGCTTTCTTTTATACTGTTCTGGCTGGGAGGAGAAATGAGAACACCACCTGCTTAGTACCCGGTGGGGTGTAAGTCCACATTCCCCATCCTGCCTCTGTTGACTGAGTGTGGAATCATTGCTGCTGATTGGGGGTGAGAGTTCTGGCTCCCCACGTGGATCCCGCTGACCCTGCAGTGGGGAAGTTTGCTTTGTTACAGCTGGGCAGCTGTGAAAGTCCTGAATCCCCAGTAGGGCTCCTCTGACGTCACTCCAGTGGGAGAGGGGTGCCTTGCTACTGCAAGGCGGGGTGGGAGTCCAGGCTCCCTGTGCTGTCTCCACTGACACTGTGGGTAGAGGGCTTGTTCCCGGCTGGTAGGGATGAGAGCTACGGCCTCCAGCGGTAGGGTGTTGGCAGAGCCTTGAGAGATGGGAGCAGAGACTGCCCACGTGACCTTCGCTTGTGGTATTGTGGTGGGCCATGTCTTTTGTTTGTTTGTTTTTCTGTTGTTTCACCGGAGCACTGTGCTCATTGTCTGAAAGTTGTCTGTCTTGCTAGGCTGCCCCTTTCTTGGCCTTTGGCTGGAGAGAGCAGGTGTTGTTGTTGTTTTGTCTGTGCTTGTTGACACTTCTGTGCTGTTAGCCTCTTCAACTTGGAGTCTGGGGTATATAAGGCAAAAAGAAAACCCAGGGAACTCACCACCGTGTTATTTCTTGGGTCCTCATGTCTTTGGCCGGTTTGCCTTTTTCTTTTTTTTTTTTTTTTTTGCTGTACGCGGGCCTCTCACTGTTGCGGCCTCTCCCGTTGCGGAGCACAGGCTCCGGACGCGCAGGCTCAGCGGCCATGGCTCACGAGCCCAGCCGCTCCACGGCATGTGGGATCTTCCCGGACCGGGGCACAAACCCGCGTCCCCTGCATCGGCAGGCGGACTCCCAACCACTGTGCCACCAGGGAAGCCCCCGGTTTGCCTTTTTCTTTCCACCTTTCAGAGTATTCTTCTGTTTGTCTTATATTTTATGTCCAGGGTTTTGGTTGCTTTGCGGGAGGAATAAGGAAAAGTTTGTCCACTCCAACTTATATGTGCAGAATCATATTAAATTTACTCTTTTACGTCTGGCTGCTTTTCTCGGCATAATGGCATCTCGGCATAATTCATCCATGTTGTTGCATATGTCAGTTGTTCTTTTTATTTAATTGCTGAGTAGTTAGTAACCCATTGTTTAGCTATACCACAATTTTCTTTATCCTTTTATCAATTGATAGACCTTGGGGTAATTTGCAGATTTGGCTGTGATGAAGAGACCTGTTATAAACATGATCATTACGTGGATACACACTTTGGTCTCTCTTGGATAAATACTGTGTGGAATTGTATGCACTGTATGGTCAGTATATATGCTTAACATTTTAAGAAACTGCCAAACTATTCTCAAACATGCTTGTACCACTGTATATTCCTGCCACTAACGAATAATAGCTCTGATTGTGTCAAATCCACTTGAACAGTTGCTATGGTGTTTTAAAAATTTTAGCTTTCTAATAGGTGTGTAGTGGTATCTTATTGTGATATAATTTGTATTTCTCTGATGGCTAATGATATTGAGGATTTTTCATGCGCTTATTTGCCATCCATGTATCATTCTTTTTTATGTGTCTGTTCTCATCTCTTATATCCTTTTAATTAGATCATTTGTTTTCTTCTTATTACTGAGTTGAGAGTATTCTTTTGTATATTCTGGATACAGGTCTTTTGTCAGATATTTATACTGCACATATTTTCTCCTAGTCTATGGCTAGCATTTCTATTTCTATTTTTGTGTGTGTGTGTGTGTGTGGTACGCGGGCCTCTCACTGCCGTGGCCTCTCCCGTTGCGGAGCACAGGCTCCGGATGCGCAGGCTCAGCGGCCATGGCTCACGGGCCTAGCTGCTCCGCGGCATGTGGGATCTTCCCGGACCGGAGCAGGAACCCGCGTCCCCTGCATCGGCAGGCGGACTCTCAACCACTGCGCCATCAGGGAAGCCCCAAAACAGTTTTTTGACTGTACATGTGTGGGTCTATTTCTGGCTTTTTGTTGCATTCAAATGATCTATAACAAACCAATACCACACTGTTTTAAATACTGTAGAATTATAGTAAGTGTTGAAATTAGGTGGTATGAGTCCTTCAACTTTGTTCTACTTTATAAAAAAATGTATTGCCTTCTCTAGGTCTTTTGCTTTTTCCATATAAATTGTAGAAGCCAATTGGTCAATTTCACTGAGATTGAGTTAAATCTATAAATTAATTTGGGGAGAATTGACAATCTACCAATATTGAGCCTTCCAACCTATGAACATATGTCTCCCTTTATTTAGGTCTTCTTTGATTTCTCTCATCAGTATTTTTAATCACACATATTTTGTTAGACTTATCCCTAAAATATTTCATGTTTTCTGGTGCTGCTACAAATATTACTGTATTATAAATTTCAATTTCTGATTGTTTGCTGCTAGTTTATAGAAATACAGTTGCTTTTAAAAAATTGATCTTGTATCTTGTGACTTTGCTAACTCACTTATTAGTTTTCTTTTTTTCTTGGTAGATTGAGATTTTGTTCATAGACAGTTATGACTTCTGTGAGTAAAGACAGTTTTATTTTTTCTTTTCAAATTTGGATGCCTTTTGTTTCTTTTTCTTGCCTTGTTGCACTGGCTAGGACTTTGTGTGCAATATTGAAAAGGAGAAGCATCTAAGAGTCTTTCTTCTTTCTCTGTGACACATCATTGGCAAGTGATCTCCCAAGAGGCTGAATGGACACTTTGTGTTTCTGGGATCTGTCTCCTTTACACCCCACCTTTAGGGGCAATCAAACAACTGAGTGTGAGAAGGGAGTGGAATGAATTTGGTGCTTTGGGAGCTGTAAATATGGGTGACTCAACAGTAGTGGTGGCTCTTCACACTGGAATGGGCCTCTAGTGACTAGGGGTCCCTAATGGGTGGACCCTAAACTGTCTCTGGGGCAGCTGGGCTCAGAGGAGAATGGCCATTCTTGTAACTAGGAGGACTGGATGCTTAGGTTACGACTTGGTAAATATAGTAAGAAACTCTTTGAATCAGGTGTGGCTTTGAGGAAATGAAGGCATACAGGAGTAGCATTTACCTTCAGAAGTCCCTGCCAGCCTGTGCCAGGAAAATAGGGAAAGCCAGCCTTTGCTTTGGGACACAGGCAGGACAGATTTGAAGGCAGTCCTGGATGGCAGAGATTATGGTAACCCCAGCAGCGATGGTTTGAGAGACCCGGGGCTCTTGCCCAGTTGGTAGTGGATGTCCAAGTGGTCTCTTTTGGGACTGTGTAAGAGCTGGGAGTTCGTGGATGATCCAGAAGAGGATAAGGGGGACTCCTAATAGGGTGAAATTGTACTTCTTGTTATACACACATGGGGAGTCAAATCAATTTTAATTTAATTGGAGGAAATGAAATAAATGAAAAGTACTTGAACTCCAAGTGTTTAGCGTTTGTTTATACTGATTACAACGAGTTGAGGTCAGATTATAGAAGCTTTTGAAAATCAGGTGGATGTGTTTGAACTTTAATTCTGTAGGCAAGCCAGGATCATTAAATTTTTTGAGGAAGGAAACAACGGATGTGTGAAATATTCCATAAGCAACTGTATACTAAGAGCACAGTGTCCTCACAGGGGATGAAGCTTATAGTGTGTATGAAGCCTGAGGGGTCAAGCAGACAAGCCACCCAGCCTGTTTGGAGTGGAGGAGAAGTTATAATGCACTGGGAAAGAGAAAGTCCTGAGCAACACTTCTGAAAAAAGAACTTTCCCACAGTGAGTTAAAAATTCCAAGATCTGAACATATATCCACTCTCTTTCTTATCAGACTGAAATGCATTTCAATGGATATTTCTTGGAGTTATCAAGGGAATAGGCTTATTGTTCATGTAGAGGGTGGCAGCACCGTTTACCAGGGAGAACTTATTTAAGAGTCTTGGGCTCTTTCCAAGGCATTGTAAAAGTACTTTACAGTGTCTGATTTACTTTAAAGCTCCTTGTTTTTGCAGTTGAGAAGCAAAATGTGTCCTGCACACATCCTATTTAAAACAGAATTTTCTCCTCTGTTAAACACAGATAAAGAATGCAAGAATATGAATTTCATAGCATGAGTTTATCTTGATATTAGATGAAAATGAGACCTGGTGCTTTTCGGGATCAGTTTCATGGCAGAAAGGGGCACAAATCAAATATACACTTGAATGCGTGATTTGATTATGTCGTGAGTAGTCTAATGAGGGTGGCACTCAGTTCTTAAGAATATAAAATGAGGGCTTCTCTGGTGGCGCAGTGGTTAAGAATCTGCCTGCCAATGCGGGGAACACGGGTTCGAGGCCTGGTCCAGGAAGATCCCACATGCCACGGAGCAACTAAGCCCATGCGCCACAACTACTGAGCCCACATGCCACAAGTACTGAGCCCACACACCACAACTAATGAGCCTGCGCTCTAGAGCCTGAGCTCCGCAACAAGAGAAGCCACCGCAATGAGAAGCCCGTGCACCGCAACGAAGAGTAGCCCCTGCTCACCGCAACTAGAGAAAGCCCGCGCGCAGCAACAAAGACCCGACGCAGCCTAAATAAATAAATAAATAAAATAAAAATATATAAAATTAAGGAAAATCCATGTCTTTTCCTCCTCTTCCTCTTCCATCTTCTTCTTCTTTAGAAGTGCTGCATGTACAAGTATTTATGTATAGCATTATGATACTACTTAGACACGTAGAAACCGTTTTCCCTCCATCTACCACCCCAGCTCAGGTCTTGTTCTAATTTATAATTTGGTGGAAATTTTAGTTCCATATAAACAGAAAATCCACCCCAAATTTGCTTAAGTAACAATGATCTTATTCACTCACATTAACTCAAATGTTTAGCAGTAACACTTGTTTCAGGCATGGCTGGATCTAAGGGTTAAAATAGCCACAAAACCTAGAAGTTTTCATGTGTCTCTTTGTAGTCCTTCCTTCCTGCCTCTCCTCTCATCCCCAAGCCAGCAGGAAGAACCTGCTTTCTGTCATTATAGACTAGCCTTTGATTTCTAGAGTTTTATGTAAATGGAATCACACAGTAGACACTATTTTTTGGTCTGGCTTATTTCATTTGGAATAATGATTTTTGAGATTCACACATATATTTGTATGTATCATTCGTCCATTCTTCTCTTTATTGTTGAAGTATTGCATGGAGTGGATAAACCACAATTCATTTATCCATTCATCTGTTGTTGGACATTTTCTAGTTTTTGATTATTACAAATAGAGCTGCTACCAGCATTCTTGTTCAAGTCTTTGTATAGATATATATTTTCTTTTCGGTAAGGTAAATATATTTAACTCTGGAAGAAACTGACAGACTTTTCCAAAATCACTACAGCCCTTTCAGTTTCTACCTGCAGCAAATGAGAGGTCTAGTTCCTCCACATTCTCACCAACACTCAATATGTTTAGTTGTTTTGATGTTAGGCATTTTAGTCATTCTAATAGATATGTACTGGTATCTCATGTTTTTAATTTGGATTTCTCTAGTGGCTGATGATGTTGAGTATCTTTTTGTGTACTTGTGTGCCACCTCTATGTGTTCTTTGGTAAAGTATGTTCAAATCTTTCCCCATTTTTGTGATTATTTGCTTTCTTTTTTTGTTTGTTTGTTCTTAGAGTTCTTTATGTATTCTGTATATAAGCCCTTTCTCAGATATATACTTTGCAAAGATCATCTAGTTTATGGATTATCTTTTTGCTCTCTTAACGATGTCTTTTTTCAAGAGCAGAAATGTTAAATTTTGAAGAAGTCCAATTTTTCAAAATTTTTTAAATAACAGCTTTATTGAGGTGTAAGTGACATATCGTATAATCCACCCATTTAAACTGTATAATTCAATGGTTTTTAGTTGATTCACAGAGTTGTGCAACCATCACCACAACCAATTTTAGGATATTTTGATCACTTCAAAAAGAAGCCCCATGCCATTAGCAATCACCTCCTATTCCTCCCAGAAACTTCCCAGCCTCTGGAAACCATTAACCTACTTTCTCTCTCTATAGATATGCCTGTTCTGGACATTACATACAAATGGCATCATGCAGTATGTGGTCTTTTGTGGTTGGCTTCCTTTACTGAGCATGTTTTCAAGATTCATCCATGCTGAAACATGTATTAGTACTTCATTTCTTTTTATTGCAAAGTAGCATTCCGTCATATACCACATACCTATTTTCTTTCTTTTTTATTGTGTAAAATACACATAATATAAAATTTACCATCTCAATCATTTTTAAGTGTACAGTTCAGTGGTATTAAATAAATTCATGTTGTGCAACCATCACCACCATCCATCCCCAGAACTCTTTTCATTTCTAAAAAAGTATTTATTTATTTATTTTGGCTGCGCTGGGTCTTAGTTGTGGCATGCATGCGGGAATTTTAGTTGTGACATGCACGCGGGATCTAGTTGCCCCGACCAGGGATCGAACCTGGGCTCCCTACATGTGGAGCTCAGAGTCCTACCCCCAGACCACCAGGGAAGTCCCTCTTTTCATCATGTAAGTTGAAATTCTATACCTATTAAACACTAACTCCTCCTTCTCCTCTCCCCCCAGTCCCTGACAACCACCATCGCAATGTCTGTGTTTATGGTTTTGGCTACTCTTAAGTACTTCATGCAAGTGGAATCATACAGTATTTGTCTTTTTGTCACTGGCTTATTTGACTTAGCATAATGTCCTTAAGTTTTACCCATGTTGTAGCATATTGCAGAATCTCCTTCCTTTTTAAGGTTAAATGATATTCCATAGTATGCACATATCACATTTTGCTTATCTATTTATTGGTTGATGGATAATTGGGTTGCTTCCACATTTTAGCTATTGTGAATAGTGCTGCTATGAACATAGGTTTATAGAAATCTCTCTGAGACCCTGCTTTCAATTTTTTTTTGGATACATACCCAGAGGTGGAATTGCTGGATCATGTGGTAATTCTAGTTTTAATTTTTTGAGGAACAGCCATATTGTTTTCCACAGTGGCTGCACCATTTCACAATCCCACCAACAATGCAGAAGGGTTCCAATTTCTCCATATCTGCATCAACACTTCTTATTTTCTGTTCTGTTTTTTTGTTTTTTGATAGTTGCTATCTTAATAGATGTGAAGGGGTATCTCGTTGTTTTGATTTACATTTCCCTAATGATTAGCAACGTTAAGCATCTTTTCATGTGCTTTTTGGTCCTTTGTGTGTCTTCTTTGGAGAAATGTCTATCCAAGTTCTTTGTTCTATTTTCAATTGGGTTGTATGTTTTTTGTTGTTGTTGAGTTTTAAGATTTCTCTGTATATTCTGGATATTAACCGCTTATCAGACATATGATTTGCAAATATTTTCTTCTGTTCTGTGGGTTGCCTGCTTACTTTGTGGATAGTGTCTTCTGATGCACAAAATTAAAAAATTTTCATGAGATCCAGTTTCTCAATTTTTTTTTTTTGTTGTTACCTGTGTCTTTGGTGTCATATCTAAGAAAGCATTGCCCAGTGCAATGCTGTGAAGCATTTGTCCTTCAAATTTTGTTATCTGCTAAAGATTTTATTGTTTGAGGTCTTACCTTTAGGTCCTTGATCCATTTTGAGATAATTTTTGCATATGGTGTGAGGTAAGGGTCCTACTTCATTCTTTTACATGTGGATATCTAGTTTTCACAGCACCATTTGCTGAAAAGATTGTCTTTTCCCCATTGAATGATCTTGGCACCCTTGTCACAAATAATTTGGCCATGTATGTAAGGGTTTATTTATAGGCTCTGTATTCTTTTCCATTGATCTATATGTCTGCCTTTATATCAGTACCACAATGTCTTGTTTACTGTAGCAGGTTTTGAAATCAGGAAGTGTGAATCCTCCAGTTTTTTCCTCCAAGATTGTTTTGTCTGTTTGGGCCGTGGGGTTCCTTTAATTCCATATTAATTTTAGGATTGGTTTCACTATTTTTGCAAAAAACATCATTGAGATTTTTGATAGGGATTGTGTTGAATCTATAGATTGTTTTGGGTAGTATTAACATTTTAATAATATTAAGTCTTCCAATCCATGAACATGAATGTGTTTCCATTTACTTGTGTCTTCTTTAATTCCTTTAGGCAATGTTTTGTAGTTTTCATTGTACATGTCTTTCATCTCCTTGGTTATTAATTCCTAAGTATTTTATTCTTTTGATGCTACTGTAAATGGAATTTGTTTCTGTAATGGCCTTTTCAGATCATTGTTCATGCATATAAATGCAACTGATTTTTGTGTGTTGACTTTTAAGAAAATTTTTGTTGGAGTATAGATGATTTACAATGCTGTGTTAGTTTCATGTGTACAGCAAAGTGAATCAGTTATACATATACATATATCATATACATATATCCACTCTTTTTAAGATTCTTTTCCCATATAGGTCATTACAGAATATTGAGTAGAGTTCCCTGTGCTATGCCATAGGTCCTTATTAGTTATCTATTTTATATACAGTAGTGTGTATATGTCAATCTCAGTCTCCCAGTTTATTCCCCCCCCCCTTCCCCCCGGTAACCATAAGTTTTTTTTCTACATCTGTGACTCTATTTCTGTTTTGTAAATAAGTTCATTTGTATGATTTTTTTTTTGGATTCTACATATAAATGATATCATATGTTTGTCTTTCTCTGTCCGACTTAATTCACTCAGTATGACAATCTCTGTGTCCATCCATGTTGCTGCAAATGGCATTATTTCATTCTTTTTTTATGGCTGTGTAATAGTCCATTGTATATATGTACCACATCTTCTTCTTTTTTTCTAAAATTTATTTAATTTATTTTTATTTTTGACTGCTTTGGGTCTTCGTTGCTGCGTGTGGGCTTTCTCTAGTTGTGGCGAGTGGGGGCTACTCTTCATTGTGGTGCGTGGGCTTCTCTTGTTGCAGGCTTCAGTAGTTGTGGCACATGGGCTCAGTAGCTGTGGCTCGTGGGCTCTAGAGCGCACGCTCAGTAGTTGTGGTGCATGGGCTTAGTTGCTCCATGGCACGTGGGATCTTCCCAGACCAGGGCTCAAACCCATGTCCCCTGCCTTGGCAGGCGGATTCTTAACCACTGTGCCACCAGGGAAGCCCTGTACCACATCTTCTTTATCCACTCTTCTGCTGATGGACATTTAGGTTGCTTCCATGTCTTGGCTGTAAATAGTGCTGCAATGGACATTGGACTGCATGTATCTTTTCAAAGTATGGTTTTCTCTGGGTATATGCCCAGGAGTGGGATTGCTGGATCATATGGTAGTTCTCTATTTAGTTTTTTAAGAGACCTGCATACTTTCCTCCATAATCGTTTTACCAATTTACATTCCCACAACAGTGTAGGAGAGTTCCCTTTTCTTCACACCCTCTCCAGCATTTATTGTTTGTAGACTTTTTGATGATGTCCATTTTGACTGGTGTAAGGTGATACTTCATTGTAGTTTTGATTTGCATTTCTCTAATAATTAGTGATGAGCATATTTTCATGTGCTTTTTGGCCATCTGTATGTCTTCTTTGGAGAAATGTCTATTTGGATCTTCCATCTATTTTTTGATTGGGTTGTTTGTATTTTTGATATTGAGTTGCATGAGCTGTTTGTATATTTTGGAGATGAATCCCTTGTCAGTCACTTCGTTTGCAAATATTTTCTCCCATTCTGTAGGTTGTATTTTCATTTTGTTTATGGTTTCCTTTGCTGTGCAAAAGCTTTTAAGTTTAATTATGTCCCATTTGTTTATTTTTTGTTTTTATTTTCATTACCCTAGGAGGTTGCTCAAACTTTGTTTTCTGCTACTTTGCTGAATTTGTTTATTAGTTCTAACAGTTTTTTCTTTTTTTTTTTGTGGAGTTTGTAGGGTTTTCTACATATACGATCATGTCACCTGTAAGCAGAGATAATTTTACTTTTTCCTTTCTTATTTGAATGCCTTTGATTACTGTTTCTTTCCTAATTGTTCTGGCTGCAATGTCCAGTACTATGTTGAATACAAGTGGTGAAAACAGGTGACCTTGCCTTGCTCCTGATCTTAGAGGAAAAGCTCTCAGTCTTTCACTGTTGAGTATATTGTTTCCTGTGGGTTTTTAACATACGCTTCTTATTATGTTGAGGTAATTTCCTTGTATTCCTATTTTGTTGAGTGTTTTTACCATGAAAGAGTGTTGAATTTTGTCAAATGCTTTATCTGCATTAATTGAGATGACTATGTGGTTCTATTCCTTTATTTTGTTGATGGGACATATTACACTGATTTTCATTATGTTGAATTGTCCTTGCAGTCCAGAAATAAATCTCACTTGGTCATGATGTTTAATCTTTTTATTATGCTGCTGAATTCTATTTGCTAGTATTTTGTGGATGATTTTTCCATCAGTGTTCATAAGGGATATTGGTCTGTAGTTTTCTTGTGGTGTCTTTGTCTGGCTTTTTTATCAAAGTTATGCTGGCCTAATGGAATGAGTTGGGAAGCTTTCTCTCTTCAAATTTTTGAAAAATTTGAGAAAGACTGGTATTAGTTCTTCTTTAAATGTTTGGTAAAATTCACCAACTGTCAGGTCCAGGACTTTTCTTTGTTGGGAAATTTTGATTACTGATTCAATCTCCTCACTAGTTATAGATCTGTTCAGATTTTCTATTTCTTCATCATTTAGTCTTGGTAGGTTTTGTGTTTCTAGGAGCTTGTCCTTTTCATCTAGGTTATCCAATTTTTTTTGGTGTACTGTTGTTCAGAGTACTCCCATAGAATTCTTCTTATTTCTGTAGAATTGATAGTGATATCTCCAGTTTCATTTCTGATTTTAACATTATGAGTCTCCTCTCTTTTTTTTTTTTTTTTTTTTTTTTTTTTTT
>RJWK010038504.1:0-20772 GCA_004363435.1 Platanista minor | reverse complement strand
CTCCATTTCATTTCTTTTTATGGCTGAGTAATATTCCATTGTATATATGTGCCACATCTTCTTTCTCCATTCATCTGTCGATGGGCACTTAGGTTGCTTCCATGTCCTGGCTATTATAAATAGAGCTGCAATGAATATTGTGGAACATGACTCTTTTTCAATTATGGTTTTCTCAGGGTATATGCCCAGTAGTGGGATTTCTGGGTGATACTGTAGTTCTATTTTTAGTTTTTTCAGGAACCTCCATACTGTTCTCCATAGTAGCTATATCAATTTACATTCCCACCAACAGTGCAAGAGGGTTCCCTTTTCTCCACACCCTCTCCAGCATTTATTGTTTGTAGATATTTTGATGATGGCCATTCTGACCGGTGTGAGGTGATACCTCATGGTAGTTTTGATTTGCATTTCTCTAATGATTAGTGATGTTGAGCATCCTTTCATCTGTTTGTTGGCAATCTGGATAATCTCTTTGGAGAAATGTCTGTTTAGGTCTTCTGCCCATTTTTGGGTTGGGTTGTTTGTTTTTTTGATATTGAGCTGCATGAGCTGCTTGTATATTTTGGAGATTAATCCTTTGTCAGTAGCTTCGCTGGCAAATATTTTCTACCATTCTGAGGGTTGTCTTTTGTTTATGGTTTCCTTTGCTGTGCAAAACTTTTAAGTTTCATAAGGTACTATTTGTTTATTTTTGTTTTTATTTTCATTTCTCTAGGAGGTGGGTAAAAAAGGCTCTTGCTGTGATTTATGTCATAGAGTGTTCAGCCTATGCTTTCCTCTAAGAGTTTTACACTGTCTGGTCTTACATTAATTTCATTTTTTACATGTAACTGTCCAGTTTCCCAAGCACGACTTATTGAAGAGGCTGTCTTTTCTCCATTGTATACTCTTGTCTCCTTTTTTAAAGAGAAGGTGACTATATGTGTGTGGGTTGATCTCTGGGCTTTCTTTCCTGTTCCATTGATCTATATTTCTGTTTTTGTGCCAGTAACATACTGTCTTGATGACTGTAGCTTTGTAGTATAGTCTGAAGTCAGGGAGCCTGATTCCTCCAGCTCCGTTTTTCTTTCTCAAGATTGCTTTGGCTATTCGGGGTCTTTTGTGTTTCCATACAAATTGTGAAATTTTTTGTTGTAATTCTGTAACAAATGCCATTTGTAGTTTGATAGGGATTGCACTGAATCTGTAGATTCCTTTCAGTAGTATAGTCATTTTCACAATGTTGATTCTTCCAATCCAAGGACATGGTATATCTCCCCATCTGTTTGTATCATGTTTAATTTCTTTCCTCAGTGTCTTATAGTTTTCTGCATACAGGTCTTTTGTCTCCTTAGGTAGGTTTATTCCTAGGTATTTTATTCTTTTTGTTGCAGTGGTAAATGGGAGTGTTTCCTTAATTTCTCTTTCAGATTTTTCATCATTAGTGTATAGGAATGCAAGAGATTTCTTTGCATTAATTTTGTATCCTGCTACTTTACCAAATTCATTGTTTCGTCATAGTAGTTTTCTGGTAGCATCTTTAGGATTCTCTATGTACAGTATCATGTCATCTGCAAACAGTGACAGTTTTACTTCTTCTTTTCCAATTTGGATTCCTGTTATTTCTTTTTCTTCTCTGATTGCTGTGGCTAAAAATTCCAAAACTAGGTTGAATAATAGCAGTGAGAGTGGACAACCTTGTCTTGTTCCTGATCTTAGAGGAAATGGTTTCAGTTTTTCACCATTGAGAATGATTTTGGCTGTGATTTTGTCATATATGGCCTTTATTATGTTGAGGCAAGTTCCCTCTGTGCCCACTTTCCTGAGTGTTTTTATCATAAATGGGTGTTGAATTTTGTTGAAAGCTTTTTCTGCATCTATTGAGATGATCATATGGTTTTTCTCCTTCAGTTTGTTAATATGGTGTATCACATTGACTGATTTGCGTATATTGAAGAATCCTTGCATTCCTGGGATAAACCCCACTTGATCATGATGTGTGATCCTTTTAATGTGCTGTTGGATTCTGTTTGCTAGTTTTTTGTTGAGGATTTTTGCATCTGTGTTCATCTGTGATATTGGCCTGTAGTTTTCTTTTTTTGTGACATCTTTGTCTGGTTTTGGTATCAGGGTGATGGTGGCTTCGTAGAATGAGTTTGGGAGTATTCCTCCCTCTGTTGTATTTTGGAAGAGTTTGAGAAGGATAGGTGTTAACTCTTCTCTAAATGTTTGATAGAATTCACCTGTGAAGCCATCTGGTCCTGGGCTTTTGTTTGTTGGAAAATTTTTTTTTGTTGTTACGCAGGCTTCTCACTGTTGTGGCCTCTCCTGTTGCGGAGCACAGGCTCTGGATGCGCAGACTCAGTGGCCATGGCTCGCAGGCCCAGCCGTTCCATGGCATGTGGGCTCCTCCCAGACTGGGGCACAAACCCGTGTCCCCCGCATCAGCAGGCGGACTCTCAACCACTGCGCCACCACGGAAGCCCTGTTGGAAGATTTTTAATCACAGTTTCAGTTTCAGTGCTTGTGATTGGTCTGTTCATATTTTCTGTTTCCTCTTGATTCAGTCTTGGCAGGTTGTGCCTTTCTAAGAATTTGTCCATTTCTTCCAGGTTGTCCATTTTATTGGCATAGAGTTGCTTGTAGTAATCTCTCATGATCTTTTTTATTTCTGCAGTGTCAGTTGTTACTTCTCCTTTTTCATTTCTGATTCTATTGATTTGAGTCTTCTCCCTTTTTTTCTTGCTGAGTCTGGCTAATGGTTTATCAATTTTGTTTATCTTCTCAAAGAACCAGCTTTTAGTTTTATTGATCTTTGCTATCATTTCCTTCATTTCTTTTTCATTTATTTTTGATCGGATCTTTATGATTTCTTTGTTTCTGCTAACTTTGGAGGTTTTTTGTTCTTCTTTCTCTAATTGCTTTAGGTGTAAAGTTAGGTTGTTTATTTGAGTTGTTTCTTATTTCTTAAGGTGGGATTGTGTTGCTATGAACTTCGCTCTTAGAACTGCTTTTGCTGCATCCCATAGGTTTTGGGTCTTCGTGTTTTCATTGTCATTTGTTTCTAGGTATGTTTTGATTTCCTCAGTAATCTCTTGGTCATTTAGTAGTGTATTATTTAGCCTCCATGTGTTTGTATTTTTTACAGTTTTTTTTCCTGTAATTGTTATCTAGTCCCATATTGTTGTGGTTGGAAGATATATTTCACATGATTTCAATTTTCTTAAATTTATCAAGGCTTGAATTGTGACCCAAGATATGGTCTATCCTGGAGAATTTTCCACGGGCACTTGAGAAGAAAGTGTATTGTGCTGTTTTTGGAGGGAATATTCTATAAATATCAGTTAAGTCCATCTTGTTTAATGTGTCATTTAAAGCTTGTGTTTCATTATTTGTTTTCATTTTGGGTGATCTGTCCATTGGTGAAAGTGGGGTTAAACTTTTTATTTTAGAATATCTTTCAACTTACAGAAAAGTTGTAAATATAGTACAGAGAGTTCTCATATATCCCATGCCTAATATCCCTTATTGTTAACATCTTATATTAGTATAGTACATTCATCATAACTACTGAACCAATATGGATGCATTATTATTAACTAAAGTCCTTACTTCATTCTAGATTTCTTCATTTTTATCTAATGTCCCTTTTGTCATTGCAGGCTCCTATACAGGATCCCACATTACATTTAATCATCATGTCTCCTTAAGCTCTTCTTGGTTGTGACAGTTTCTCAGACTTTCCTTGTTTTTGATGACTTTGACAGTTTTGAGGAATATTGGTCAGGTATTTTGTAGAATTTCCTTAATTGGGATTTGTGCAGTGTTCTTCTTATTGTTAAATTGAGGTTATGTGTTTTGGGGACAAAAAACAGAGAGGTAAATTGCCATTCTTATCAGAGCATATCAAGGGTACGATTTATGACTGCTGATATCAAGCTTGATCATCTGGCTGAAGTAGTATTTGTCATCTTCCTACAGTGTAAAGTTCTTTGCCTTCCTCTGCCCTTTTCCATGCTATACTCTTTGGAAGGTGGTCATTATGTACAACCCACACTTGAGGAGTGGGGAATTATGTTCTACATGCTTGGAAAAGAGTATCTACATAAAGCTTTTCATATTTTGCCTATAAGTTTTGTCTATTCTCCCCACTTATTTGCTTATTCAATCATATATATCAGTATAGACACATGGATATCTATTCTATACTATCAGTTATAATCCAATACTTATTTTTTTCAAATATTTATTTTGTTGCTCAAGTTGTTTCAACTTTAGCCATTGGAAGCTGCTACAGATGGCTGTGTCCCTTTGACAGAATACCATTATGGGAATATTATCATCATCTTCATCCTCCTCCTCATGATCTTCGTCCTCCTCATCATTCCCTTTCTAGCACTAAAATATGCTCCAGGCTCGTTTTGTGTATTTCCTGCCTCAGTCCTGTAATCAGTCATTTGTCCAAGGAGCTTTAGTTCTTTTTATTATAGAATGGTATTAAAAATTATAGGCTTAGTATACAAAGAAGTGATACCAGACCATATATAAAAATGGAAGTCTGACCTCTAGCAACCAACCCCCCAAAACAACCCATTATCTACAGTAACCAGCCCAGAAGCCAGCCTATCCAAAAGTTAGACTTTTGGGAAGTCAGACCACTATCTCTAGAAAACATCTGAGGAAGGCAAACTGTAACCCCTGTAACAATTGGCCGAAAATGGCCAGGACTTGATTAATAACTGATTTTATTAATGAAAAGTCCCTAATTTTTGTCCCTGCTTAGAACTGTCCAGAGAGAGCCAACTATGGCTATGCACACTTAACTAATCACCTAGGGTACTTTACTTCTAGTTAGCCTGCCTACATGTAGCTTCCCCATGACAACAGCCTCCAATCAGGGTATAGCTGAAGCTTTCCCTTTTTTCTCATATAAAGCTTTGCTACTCCTATGCCTGCCTTTGAGTCTGTGCCAAAATGCAAGTGATGGGCCTGACTCCCCAGCACACTCTCAGTAAATAACCTCTGCCAATTCTCATTTGGTTGGTCTTATTTCCACAGAAACCAAAATCTTGATGCTAGCTATGCTCATTGCTGGGGTTAATCGCTTATAGGTCCTCTTTGCTAACATTGCAGGGAAATAAATGTGTGTATACTGTGCTGTATATATACACATGACTATAAATATTTCTAGGTGTAATCATCTTTACCTGTATTAAACTAAATGTGATTTCATATTTATGTGTCTAACTCTAATCTATTACCACATACATCATTCTAGCCTCCTCCTATTGCTTATTTGTAAACTTCTGCAACAGTGAAAAACCTTGTTCTTGCTATCCACCATCCATTTACTTAATCATTCAATCTAAGTATATATGTATAGCACTATTGGAATTGCTAGTCTTTACTCACACGGGACAAAACTTTACTAAGTAGAATACAGTGGTTATGTACAGTTCCCTTTGCTTTTAGTCTTACAGACTTAACTCGTTTTCAAAGTTTCTTAGGTCAGCACTTTTTCCTCTACTGCCTTCAGTGAGGTTGTCATGTTTGAAATACAAGTTGTAATACAATTTGTAATACAGTTAGATTCTCTTATCATAGTGTGCATTCCTTCCTTGTATCCCTACCCTCTAAAATTATTTTTTAATTTTGTATACATTAAGGTTTACTCTTTGTGTTGTAAAGTACTATGGGTTTTGACAAATGCACAGTGTCATGTATCTACCATTAAAATACCATTCAGAATAGTTTCACTTTCTTAAATGGTACCCTGTGCTTCAACTATTTGATTCTCC
The DNA here is from genome assembly GCA_004363435.1 of Platanista minor. Classification (NCBI taxonomy): domain Eukaryota; kingdom Metazoa; phylum Chordata; class Mammalia; order Artiodactyla; family Platanistidae; genus Platanista; species Platanista minor. The sequence goes on along the minus strand of RJWK010038504.1, from coordinate 14,995 downwards.
TGCATAAACCCCTGATGACCACCAATTTGTTTACTGTCCAGAATGTCATGTAAATGAAGTTATACAGTATGAGGCCTTTTCAGACAGGCTTCTTTCACTTGGCAATGTGCATTTAAGTTTCATTCATATTGTTCTGTGGATTGATAGTACATTTCTGCTTATCACTAAATAGTATTCCATTGTATGGATATACCACAGTTTGCTTATTCATTCACCTATTGAAGTACATCTTGGTTTCTGTCAGAATTTAATTATTAATAAACCTGCTATAAACATTCATGTAGAGGTTTTCTCTAGACATAAGTTTTCAAATCAGTTGGGTAAATACCTAGGAATATGAGTACTGGATCAGATGGTAAGTTTGTGTTTAGCTTTGTAGAAAACTGCCAAGCTTTTTCCAGTCCCTTGGCAAACACTGCCAAGTGTTTTCCAAAGTCACTGTATTACTCAGCATTCTCATCAGCAATAGATGAGAGTTTCCTGGTGTTACTCCCTGGATTACATAGGATGTGCGAATTTATATAATTTGCAAATTATATAGCAAAAGGGAGATTATCTGGATGTGCCTAATCTAATCACATGATCTCTTCCTTTAAAAGCAGAGTCTTCTCAGGCTGGTAGCCAAAGAGGAAGCCAGAGAGTTTCCAAGTACATTTTGCTGCTGGCTTTGAAATGGAGAGGAGCATGTGAGAGAATCAGAGAGAGCTGGGAGTCACCCCATCCGAGTCTTCAAGGAAATTGGAACTTAGTCCACAACGACAAGGGACTGAAAAATGAGCTTGGAGGTCAGTTTTTTCCCATACACCTTAGATAAGAACCCATTCTGTCCAATACATCTTGGATTTCAGCCTTGTGAGACCCAGAATAGGGAACCTAGTCAAGTCTGCCTGAACCTCCGACCTACAGAACTGGGCTATAAGATGAAGGTTGTTTTAAGCCTGTAAATTTGTTGTAATTTATAACACAACAATAGAAAACTAATACAGCAAGTTGTCATTGGATGGCCCTGTTTAATAAATAAGGGAAAGAATCATGAGCAAGGAGTGTAATGGTACCAAATTCTGAAGAACAAAGATGAAAGCAATATTAGCCATGGCTAATTTGACTCCAACCTTGCCTCCTTCTAAGCAGGAAGCAGAGTTTGGCTACCTAAATTTTGGTTGGTTGCTGGCATTTGATTCTCTCACACTCACTAACCTACCTTCTTTTCCTTTCTGCTAGTCACACATAATCAGTCTAACACATTGATTTATTCCCTAAGAGAGAGAGATATTTACATGTCATATATAGCTTATCGTAGGATTTTTTATCCCAGAGTGACAAGGTTGGGAAGGGAATCCAAAGCCATCCCTCCCAGTAAAGAGAGCACTGTGGAGAGGAAGAAACAAATGAACAACCCCTGAAACATCGCAATATGTGGATAGCCATCTATTGCATTTATTCTAGTCCTGCCAAGTTGGCAAAGTCAAAGAAAACCATTTCCCCTGGCTGGCATCACTAAACCAGTTTGAGCTCCTAAAATCAAATGAGAAGAAAGGCACAGAGAGCCAGAATGAGCCATTCAAACAAAGCTGATTTTGACAGGTTCCCTGGTAACAAATCCAACTATGGTTATAAATGGGTCACTATAGCCTCCAGCTGTATTTTTTGTTACATAAGCTTCCTGGAAAAGAGGATTAAACCATATTTAAGATAAACATTTGCTTTTCTATAGCGAATTTAGCACTGTTGTTTAAAGTGCTTTGGAACTGAGTTGTGCAGGTGCTAAAATTCTAATTGCCTGTTTTTCCTGACATTCATCTTAGAATTGCTCAAAGAAAGATAGTATCTTTGACTCTTTCACATAAAATATAATGACCACAGTGAAAGGAATGGAATGGATAGGAAAGAATCACAAGTAAAATGAAGGCCCTTTAGAAGTCATGTACTCAAGCCATCTATTGGTGAGGAGGATACATCATTTCTCACATGAGTCCACTTTAGTTTGCTGATGATTTGGCAGAAAAACTTGTACCTGGTTTATAGTAATAGAAATAGAAAGCAAGAACATCTACTTATGTGGGAGGCCAAAAATCCAGTGTTTCTGTTGAAGATATAGATTTGGGGTTATCTATATAGTTGCAAAACCTGGATGTTTTTAGGGAAATAAAATTTTTATGAGTCAACCAGGACACTAAAAATGCTTGATTCTGACTTCACATTTTGTTAGACTCGGACAGTGTTGCAACCTGTAGAAACTGTATACGTGTTTCTTATTTTATTTATTTTAGTACCTGCATAATTGCTTAATTAACCTATGGCCTATGGCCAAGGAGAAGTACAAGCAACTACTCAGAAGGATGAGTGTCTTCATAATCCTCAGGGCCCTGCTATTAGTTGGAATAATTGGTGACTTTAGTCAAGACTTTTAAATTGACTTGACAGAGTTGCTATGCCATGGTTTGGATCATTAAAATATCCACTGATATGCCCCTTCTTTGATTACATTCTCAAGCTGCTTGGGCTGTTGTATACAAAAATGACATGAGTTACAAAAATGATAGATCGACTTTGGAAAATCAGAGGCCTGAGATAATAAAAATACTTCCATTTGTGATAGTGTTATTCATTGTCACCTACGTACATGAAAGGGAGTGGGAAATGGAGCAGAAGACTGTCCCTCCAGAACCTGCTGGAAAGGATCATGCTCCCACTAGCATCCATCTTGAAGGGAAAAATTGAGTTTCAGCATCTCTAGCATAAGTAAGACAGAGAAGAGGGCTATAATTCAATTCAACAAGTAGAAGCTTTGCTCTCCTACCTAGGTGCTGTGTTGGTTATAAGAGCCAAACACTGCCCTCAAGGTGTTTACGGTCTTTTTGGAGATATGACATGAATTTAAAAGATAGAAATAAAGAACACAAATCTCTATATCGTCAAGTGCCACAGTGTGTGGTCACTACTTTGGGGTGGTCTGGAAAGACAGAGGACAACGTGATCAAGAGTGGGAACACTTTAAAGCTGAGCTGAAGTTTGAGATAACTTATGAAACAGAGCCAGATTTGGAAGTTTATGTGTTCTCCAATGTAATAGACATTGGCTATCTGATTTTACCCGAACTGTTTAGAATTGGTTCACATTTCTGGGCAGGTTTCTGTATTATTGAGGATGTTTATGGCACAAGTAACAGAAAAACAGGCTAACAGTGGCTTCAACCATAAGAACGTTTAGTGATCTCTAAAGGGGAAATCTGGAGGAAGTTGATGCTAGGATTAATTCAACAGGATGATGATGTCAGGGCACTGGATAGGCATCTCTGTAATTCTTTTTTGTCCTTTCCTTGTGGTCACTAGGTGACTGAAATTGCTCTAAGCAGCATGTCCTTATATGAGAATGTTCAAAGCAGAAAGGAACACAGGAAAACAAAAGGCTGGATTTTGTAAAAGCTAAAATATGCCCAGTGCCAGGAGATGAACCATGATAGATCTAAGCTTGCTGAGAGATTCTAGGCGAGGAAAATCTTTTCTAGAAGCTCCCAGCAGAATTTCTTTTGTATTGTATTAGCCAGAATTGTGTCATATGTCCCCGACTAGTACATTCACTGGGAAAGGGGAACTGGATTGCCACAACTGGCTTAGACCTATCATGATTTATTTCCTGGGCCTAGGAACATTTTAGCAAACAAAATATTTCAGAAGGAAGTGGAGTAAATGGCTATGGGGTAAAATAAAAAACAATATCTGCCACAGCCCTGGAGCTGAATCTCATACTGGACATGCTTTGCACCAGAATCTAATAGATGCTATTTTTGGTCTCCTCTCTCTGTCTCTCTCCCCTTTTTCCTCTCCTTCTCCTACTTCTTCCTTTTCTCTTTTACTTTTATACCCATGCATACAAACATGATCATAAACATGTCACCTTTAAACACACTGAAAACTTGTATTTAAATAAGGCACCAAGGGAGTGGGGCAGCACGAATTCATTTTTTGCTTGGCTCCCTACTATCATATGCCTTTGTATGTCAGATAGTATTCACATTTTATGAAATTGCCCAATTAGAATCTCTTGTCATTCACGAATTTCAACCTGAGATCCTTTAAAATGAAATATATTGAGTAGTGGTAACAACTTCTAATCAATCATGAATCAAATGCAGACAGATGGAGTTATTCTTCCTATCCATGGATCCCCAATCTTCATTTTATCCCCATCAGATATTAGGGCAGCAGTTACCAAAACACTGTGACTTAATATTTTAACCACTGAGAAAGCAGTGTGATTTAGGTTTACTGCAGGTATCAAACTACAAAAGAAGTCACATTAAATCATTTTTTAAGGCATCAGGCTATAAATTATTTTTTCTTCCTGAAGAGCTTTGTTCCCAGAGAGGCTAAATGCTCAGACAAAATAAATGTAAATAAACAGCCAGAATCAACACAAAGAGGTTTAGACAAAATGCTTTTCTTGAGTTGGGAGGGTGAGGAAGGGTGAAACACTAGAGTGCACATTATGACCTAATGTCTTATTCATGAAGCATTCTCATCTCAAACTTCTGAACTTTCTATACCATAACCTCATTTACTGAAGATGTAAATGTGGATTCCTACAACATTTCTGGCCTTTTAAACTACTGGCTTTGTTTTGGTGACATTATAACGAGATGCTTTCCTCTTTAAGTTAGGAAAACTTTACCATTGACACTGATTTCTGTATTAACTTGCAAGATAAAATTTTCTGCTGGAACACTAAACTTAGCTTAACACATGTATTTAAATCTATTGACCCAGATTTTTCCTTTGGTTTGTTTAATTGCAGATCCTTAAACAACTCTCTTTTATTTTAGAGTAATAATTTTGATATTTAAATCATAGAGAATTAGAGTTAGAAGGGACCTTACAGATCACCTAGTTCATTTCCTTTATTTTTCAGATACGAAAAAAAACCTGAGTCTGAGGGAGGTTAAGTGACTTGCCTAGTGTCACACAATTAATTAGGGGCAGAGTTAGGGTCTGTAAACCAGCATGTCTGACTTCAAAGTCCATAATTTTTATGCCATATGTGATGCCTCATCTACAGTAACTTTTACCGTCATATTAAAGTAGTATTAAATACATTGGCATCACATAACGCTGTTAAGATCTTGCCTTCCCTAGCCCTGATTAGATACAGGAAATAAATACATCCAGTTGAGCTTTCAGCCAGCCCAGAGAAACAGAGACCACATAGCATAATAATTATGAATATGGGCACTGGAATAAAGCCAGATCAGGGTTCAAATTCTGGCTCTGCAACCTACTTACTACATATAAGAGCAAGTTGCTTAACCTTTCTGGGTCTCTCTTTCCTTGTCTATGAAATGGGAATAAAATTCTCTTCATAGGATTGTTGCTTGAAGAAGTAAATACACATAGAACATTTGGAGTCTGGAAAGCTCCCAGTAGGTGCTAATTCATTACTTTTTATCTCATTTGCTGAGCCAAACATAATCAGAACAGCAGGTTCTGCTCTGATTAGGGTTCAGTCACAAGACCAGTAAGTCTGGTCTAGAATCAGTTTTGCTGCCAAAGAAGTGATAATAAGGAATGTTTGCAACTTGTTTTTCTTTTCTATTCTTTTTTTATTTTTTTCTTTTAATTGTCTTAAATGTAATATTACCTTTTTACTTCTATTTTTCCTCTTTTTAAAAATTGGAAAGAAAATGTGTATTAGATATTTATTAGGAGAAGAAATCAGACTTATAGTAGGTACTGGAGAATGAAAATCTGAATATGAATAATTGAGGATACCAGGGAGGTTGTAAGTCTTTATATGTTTAGAGCATCTGTGAAAAATGCTGTGGGAGATATAAAAGACGTATCAAATATAAAATTGCCTTCTAGAACCTTTAACTCATGCCAGAAAGACCAGAACTCTGTGTGTGTGTGTGTGTGTGTGTGTGTGTGTGTGTGTGTGTATGTGTGTATAAAACATTACCACTAGTGACATATATACATCTTTTTAAAAAACGAAAAACACTTGACTTAGTGACTGATTTACACTATCACATCTATCAACTCAGAAGAAATTAAGACCAGTGTGCGAATGTGTGCTAGAACCAGCAGAAGAGGCTTAATTAGTGAGGTAGAAGTTGAGCTGGGCGTTGAAAGATGAGTAGAACTTGAACAGGCAGGGAAGAGGAGGGAGTGCATTTCTGGGGGAGGAAATAGCATAAGTAACATCACGGAGAAGAGAATTTATAGGGTACATTGGCAGCAGTGAGGAAAGGAGTGGGAGAGAAGTAGGATGAAGATAAATTATTAATGGAGCTGCAAGGTTCCCAGTGCCTTTACCTGGGGAGAGGTGAACAGAGTCTAGTCTAGTCCACATTACTAGGGCAGGAAGACAGGCAAAGATAAAATGCTCTGCCTAGTGGAAAGATTATATAGTTGTCCAAAACTCTTCCTGGGCTCTGATTCTAGCATAGACAACAGTGAGTGGTCAGGGTTACGAAGGTTTGCTGTACAGGACAAATGTTACACACTTCAACACTGTAGTTTCCAACATTTACAATGTTATTCAATATTTTTGCTTCCAGAGGAAAAAAGGGAGAAAATGTACCTTCGCAAATCTCCACTGAAAAGTAGGTTCTGGTCCAGCCTGAAAGGAAAAGTGGTCCTTGAAGCTGAGAGCCTCACTGACTATCTATGATACAGCTCTTTATTTCCAGCTTTATTGAGATATAATTGACATATAACATTGTGTAAACTTAAGGTGTACGATGTGACGATTTGATACATGTATATTTTGTGAAATGGTTACCACAATAAGGTCAGTTAACACATCCTTCTTCGTGATGCTTTCAAAGATGGAGGATGGGCTCTATTTGTGTTGTGGAGAGTATAAGGATGCAACCTGGAAGATCCATGGTTGATATTATTTGCTGCCACCTCTACTCTTTTCAGACCGTGTAACAGAGCTGTTGTCAACAGAGATGCTGCATAGTGGCAATGACCCAGGACAGTGGTGGGGTTGATACAATCCCTACAGTTCTACCATGGGTTTATTGTAGCCTTCTCTCCTTTCACATACAAATAAGGAAAGCTAATTAGCCATTTAATGTACCAGTTTGCTACTTTGGGGGCAAAAAAAAAAATCAAATCAAGTCAATAAGTGTTTTTTTATCAGTTAAGCACCAGCAATCCAGAATTTCTTACAAAACATCTTCGGAAGGAAACACTTCCACTTGGCCAGGAGTAATAATTTACTGCTTGCACCAGTGAGTCCTTGCTGAAAGTATGTAAAGACCTCATGGCAAAGCCAGACAGACCCTCACCTCTTTATCAGGCTTCCCTTTCAGTGTTTGGACTTTCGGTCCCCCAGATTTAGTACCTGTTCCCCACTCTGACCTCTGTTGTCAGAACAGCTGTATGTGATTTCTTGGTTCCCATGGTCCTGACACTGGCATATTTCTCACAGTTCTGCCACTGCCAGTGATAACACCATCCTCTCTTAACATTTGCCGAGTGATTAACATGTGTCAGTCACAGTGCTAAGTTCTTTATGAGCATTATAAAGTTTAATTCTCACAGAAACACTGTGGGATGGATACTGATAGTATGCCCCCACTTTTTTTTTTTAACAGATGAGAAAACTGATGCATAGAGAAGGTAACAACCTTGCCCAAAGTTAAACAGTGAGTGTAAGAGTATACATTCTGCTCTAGGCAGTTTGGTTCTAGAGACCACACTAACAACTACCGTGAAGAAACTGGCAGCTTAAGGAAGTTCTGGATATATTTCAGAGCTTCTAGAAGAGAGTAGTAAGAGAACTACTGTGGTGAGTTAACCAGAGTCCTACCAAGAATAGACCAGATTAGATTTTTAGGCGCATTTCTGTGAATTTTTGCAATAGCTCACATTATACTAGTTTTTAAAAAATGTCAGCCAGTGACTTAGGGACTATAGTCAGGAGGGGCTGGAGAAGGATGAATTGGATAGAGGATGGAGGGAGCTGTTCTTCACTCTGCCCAGAGGGAAATGGTTGTTCCAACAAAAATGGGCAAATGGAGGTTGTTCAAAACAAGTGCATTCCACATTCTTTTCCCTTAGGACTAATGTAATATTGACTGATTGCTTCAAATTCATCACTTGGTGAGTCAATAATATTGACTGATCTGTGGCTGGGTGCAACACATTATGCTAAGTAATGTGGGGCGACATAAAGATATCAAGAATGCACATTTGCTCTCCTGGGGCTGCTAGTAAAGAGCATGAATTGGGGACAACACACAGCTTGAAGACAATAGAGCACATACTAGGACATAAGCACATAGCAAAAAGTCATTGTAGGTGTAGGACAAAGATTCTCAAGGTTCTGCATCAAGATGGCTCAGAATCACCAACACCTACCTTGCAGTGAGTCGTTTTGAACTTTTGTCAGTATTCTCAGGAGAAGGTTTGGGGCATGCCCTTTGAATGCTCACTGAGTGATATCCATAAAGCAAAGTTTCTCAAATCTGACTGTGCACTAGACTAACTTGTTGAACTATTGGCACATACAAAATTCCAGTTTCCTACTTAGATCTACTGAATTGAAATTTTTCAGGTATTTAGGGCCTGAAAATCTCTATTCTTAACAAGAATTATCTAGAGAAAAATAATGCTAATACTGCTTGTCTTAGTCTGTTCGGAGTGCTATAACAAAACCACCATAGACTGGGTAGTTTTTTTTTTTTTTGCGGGGGGCGGTACACGGGCCTCTCACTGTTGTGGCCTCTCCCATTGCGGAGCACAGGCTCCGGACGCGCAGGCCCAGCAGCCATGGCTCACGGGCCCAGCCGCTCTGCGGCATGTGGGACCCTCCCGGGCCAGGGCACAAACCCGTGTCCCCTGAATCAGCAGGCGGACTCCTAACCACTGCGCCACCAGGGAAGCCCCTAGACTGGGTAGTTTAAACAACAAATATTTATTTCTCACAGTTCTGGATGCTGGGAAGTCCAAGATCAATGTGCTGGCAGGTTCGGTGTCTGATGAGAGTCTGCTTCCTGGTTCATAGATGCTGTTTTCTCCCTGTGTCCTCACATGGAGGAAAGGACCAGAGAGCTCTCTGGGTCTCTTTTATAAGGCTACTAATCCCATTCATGAGGGCTCCACCCTGTGAGCCACGGCCGCTGAAGAATTTCAACATGTGAATTTTGTGAGTACACAAACATTCAGTTTGTGACACTGTTGATTTCATTTACAGCAGGGCAATGGCATAGGGAATCAAATGAGATATAAAATGTGAAATTGACAAACTATAGTTACATTTATTTAAAGTCTTCTGTGTGCCAGGCATAATGCTGGATGCTTTAATTGTATTATTCATTTACTCTCTACAGCATTCATGTGAGTTTCAGCTGTAGCTTCTTCATCCAAGCTATATAGTTTTGAAGAATATATACCAAAATGTTAACACTGGCTACCTTCAGATGATGAGATATGGATAATCTTCATTTTCTTCCTTATACTTTATGCATTCCACCCCCTTTTTCTTTTTTTTTTAAAATAAATTTATTTATTTATTTGTGGCTCTGTTGGGTCTTTGTTGCTGTGCATGGGCTTTCTCTAGTTGTGTCGAGTGGGGGCTACTCTTCATTGCGGTGCGCAGGCTTCTCATTGCAGTGGCTTCTCTTGTGGAGCATGGGCTCTAGGCATTTGGGCTTCAGTAGTTGTGGCTCGCAGGCTCTAGAGCACAGTCTCGGTAGTTGTGGCACATGGGCTTTGTTGCTCCATGGCATGTGGAATCTTCCCAGACCAGGTGTCCCCTGCATTGGCAGGCAGATTCTTAACCACCGCGCCGCCAGGGAAGTCCCCACCCCCTTTTTCTTTTGCAAAGATCATGTGTTACTTTTTTAATCAGAAAATTTCCAAGTCCATAAAAACTATTACAAATTTTTCAATTAAACCTGGGCAGTCTACATTCATAGTACTAGCAAATCTGTAAAATGTTATTTGAGCAAAGTGTTCTGAGATTAAGAAATAGTTGAAGATGATTGGGCTAGATATTAAACACCCCTATCAAAATGTTGCCATGTATGTCCTCCATTTTCTTAGAGGATCTCAGAGAACGAAATCTGGATAGAAATGTTTGTAAGGGAAGAAAGAAATGAGGAAAATTCAAGTGTATGGGACATACTTAGTTTCAACACTGTACCACAGCAAGGAACCCCAATTATTATGAGGACATTATTAAGGTCTTTGGCACACCACAAGGGAGGGTGAATATATGGAAGCAAAGATGGGGGACTCTGCAATTATATGTTACTGATTTCACAATTTTGCTCTAGACTGGCTGGATTTGGTACACCCCAAACTCAAAAGTATTAACATGAGATTGTCACCAGCTGGGTATATACTCTAAATGTGAAGATGCTCTAAATCCTGCCAGAAGTCTATAATGCATCCACAATCCATCATACCATTTGAAGATTTGGCACTTGTCCTCCATATGCCACTTTACTTCCTTCAGAGCATGGTAATTCAATAGTGGCATCATTAGCATAAGTAGAAGCAGCAGCCAGTAAAGCCCCGTGATTATTATCAACATAATGGGTCACATATCCTGAATGACACTGATGTAAGTCTACTTTCCTGCTTTCTGTCCTCATCCCTATTCTTGCTTAAGAGGACAGATTTTTATCTGTTTTCTGCTTCCTTTCAGCGGCTCTTCTAAATCACCATGGAAATGAGTGAATGGTCAAAACCAAAAGCAAGCTAAGGTGGTTAATGATTCAAAAAGCCATCTGAAAGGAGACTAGCTCAGGCCCTAGTTTACTTTTAAATCGTAGTTTAAGAAAATAATTAAAATCAGGAGGAGGAAAAATATACTTAAAGAATGTACCCCAAAAGAGGCCAAAGGAGAGGCTAAAATGTGCTTAGTATTTGTTTTATTTGTATTATACAGTTCAGTTCTTCAGATGAAAGCTGCAGCCTCTGTGTGATACCTCCAAAATACTTGAAATTCAGAGTCCCCTTTTCTTGAGAACCCATGGAAATTCAGTAAACATTTGTTTTGGCCACCCACTGGCCACTCAGTATTCATTTACCTTTTATAATAGCGATTTGTTTTCTATTTGGAAAATTACCTGCCTTTCATTGTTGCAGTATGGATCAAGTAGTCAATGGAAGTATTGTGCCCTCAGAATAGGAATTCTGAGGAATATTGGGGAAAGAAATGACTAAGAGAACAAAAGGACTGATTGAAATTTGTGGGATGAGATTCAGACTTAAATTACTTCGAATATCAGAAGAGATGCAACTTATTTTGTACTCCAAATTGGGTGATACAGGGTATATTTGTAACCAGGAGCAAAAAAGAATGGAAAGAAATATACCAATTTTTAGTGCTTATCTCTGGGCATGAGATTATTGATATTTAGCATTTTCTTCTTTATAAAAGGGCTGCATGCTTATTATGCTATATTTTAAATCATATAAAACAGTCCAATATATTTGTTTAAAAATACCTCAGTACATGTGCTGTCCTAGTTTGGGAAGTCAGACAAGGCTTTGTCTGGTGAGATGGCACACTTCATCCCACAGTCATCACCGCAAGCAGCCTGAAGACTTCAAGAATAGGTTCCCTTTCTTCTTTCAGGACAGTGAATTAATCATTGTTCCTACCACCTAAGATTTGAAATTTTCAGCACATATAATTCATGTGAATGTACAATCCAGCATATATACCTCATGAGAAAGTTTGATATATTCTGAGCCAAATCCCAAGAAAGATCTTATAATTCTCAGTTTTCTTAGTGCAAGTATGTGGCCTCTCCCATTGTCTTTGCCTCTGTCAGTCTGAGTCTGGGCCCAGGAATCTTTTTTTTTCCCCTCTCTCTCATCTTTTCTGCCCTTGTCTTGGGTCTTTGTTTCTGGCAGCATGTACCCCAGAACAGTTTATTTTATTACTTCTATGGTCTTTCTTGCCTGATCAGATTTATAAAAAGTTCTCTTAGATCTTTACAACTCTGTCTCCTGTTGTAAGCAGCCCACACAATCCAACTGATAACTCATTCTCTATGCATCTGCAGCATATGTCTTTTGCACAGGCTGGTGCAAACCACAGGACTGGTTTGCATGTTAATGACAGCATCATTTTCTCCCTAAAATTTCATGGCCCTTTCTCACGAATTTCAATATAATTAAGACCATATTTTAATTGCCATATATTGGAGACTGAAGTTATCCAGGGTCACTCCCTAGTTCACAGTCGCTTCTGGGAGTCCGGTGGGAAGAAGAAAATCTATTTTTGAAGTGCTCTTTTTTGCAAATTGATAAAGCTTAGAATATAAGTACTTGAATTGTGATTTTTCCCCCCGGAATCATAGATCAGCAATGAGTAGAAATGTTATATATGGCAAGAATCAAAATCTGGGAGGTTTTTACTTGAGTTATTGATACAGAGTAAATTTTGTCCAGATACAAAGTAGTGATTCCACACATGTATATTTTACTTTTAACTTTTATATTTGTCTGGGGCCTCTGAGACGAAGGGACTTAATCTACCTCCTCTGTAATATCTACGTTTAAGACTCTTGGCTATACCAATCTTAGTCTTTTCTGACATCTTTTATCACTTTCAGTCTATTTCAAATAATCAGTACCTAAATGAGGACTGTACTGCATTACTCTTAATGTGTTTCATGTCTCTCCAAATAGATAGTAAGCCTTGGAAGGAAGAATTGGCCTGAGTCTTTCAATCTAGGTTCTAATCTCAATTTGACCACTATTCACAGGGAATACCACAGTGGGCATGACAGATAACATATCTGGTTTCATGAACCTTACATCTAGTGGAAAGGGAAAGAAACACACAGTAAGCAGTTTAATAAGCAAGATAATTTCAGTAAGTTATGTGTGCTATGAAGAAAAGAAAAGGGATTATGCTAGAGATTGATTTGTGGAGAGTACAAAGGCCCTGTAGTGGTTTGGATAATAAATATATAGAGAGCATAGTGTGGGAGACAGGGGGAGAGAAGTTAGAGAGGTAGGCAAGGGCAGATCATGAAGGCCTTCCTTTTGTACATTGTTAAGAATTTGAATTTCATTACGCTGTTTTAAGCAAGGATGTGGCTTGATGTTGTTTCAAGAATATGACTCTGCTGTGTGTGTAAGAAAGAATATAAAAGAGCAGAAGTAGAATTGAGGAAGCCTGCTATGGGGTATTGAGTGCCTATATCCTAAATGAGAAGTGTTGGTGGCTTGGATTAGGATTGCAGAAGTTGAGACAGAGAAGAGTGGTTAAATTTTGGATATATGTATTTTGGGGGGAGACTTTTAAGGATTTTCTGATGGATTTTATTTGGTGGTGATTATGGCCTGAAGAATTCAAAAGAAGACATGATTGAAAGATGTATTTCTATGTTTATACTGTAAAATTCTGAATGATAAATTTAATATGACCAGAAAAGAAATTATTGCTCACATTTCTCTGCATACTCTGGGCAAGACTTGCATTTGTGGTCATCATCAAAAGAGCACAGTAACAACTTTAAAGAGTCAGTATAAATCAGTATTCACAAGAGGCAGGATGGATGATGTAGTGTTACGAGTAATGGTGTTATCAGCATTAAATAAATGGCATTAGGAAACTGCAGAGGCAAGAGATCTATATTATTTTGTAATAAACTGGTTGTGAAGAGCCATGTAATTGTGAATAATACCAGTATTGTTTTTTTCTTGGTGAAAGATATAAAATTAGCTAGAAATGGCCCATTTAACAAGAAAATACACAAAAAGGTTGTTTTGGGACTTGAGCAGAAAGAAATAGTGCCTGGGCATGACTTAACATTCTTCATGTACATTTTTTGTATAGTAAACTAATACAAAAGTATCCCTTCTCTATCCATGATTCTAAATATTTTTTATCCAGTATTCTAAATCTTCATCAGTAAACCACTGTACTTCATATGGGCCCACTGATTTTATAATATGTTTTAAAATTAAGTTGTTTATACAGTCAGGGGCCCCACAAAAAAAATTTACCCAGGCTGCCCACCCCACAACCAAGGAATGGCCCTGGTTCTGTTTATCCAGGCACCCAAGTCATATTTCTTTCCTCATACTAAGAATCCACGTTTCTTCTCTCACACACATATACACATGGTAATTTTCTTTTAATCTAGCATCATCAACAGAGGTATTCTAAAACTTAATTTTCAAAAAACCTTAAAGTTGTCTCTTTAAGAACTGAAACGTTTAGCAAAGCAGCAAGTAATAAATTATATTTTATGTAAATTCATATCCAAGGTGATAAAATCAACATAATATAAAAAATTTTGCTTGATGACTGAAGAAACAGATCAATATGACTATCAGGCCATGTAACACATTATCATGTCCTTGGTATTTATTGATGTATGTCATCCATACTCCAAAGAACCCCAAATTTCAGTGTTTTAAATTGCTTGGATATAGTCTTAGGAGTTTTATCCTCTCGCTTATTATAAGAATGTATGTCGGGACTTCCTTGGTGGTCCAGTGGTTAAGAATCCGCCTGCCAATGCAGGGGACATGGGTTTGATCCCTGGTCCAGGAAGATCCCACATGCTGCAGAGCAGCTAAGCTCGTGTGCTACAAATACTGAGCCTGTACTCTAGAACCTGCGAGCCACAACTACTGAGCCTGTGAGCCACAACTACTGAAGCCTGTACACCTGGAGCCCATGCTCCACAACTGGAGAAGCCACTGCAATGAGAAGCTCACGCACCACAATGAAGAGTAGCCCCCGCTCGCCGCAACTAGAGAAAGCCCAGGTGCAGCAACGAAGACCCAACACAGCCAATAAATAAATAAATAAATAAATAATATATAGCCTTGGGCTTCCCTGGTGGCGCAGTGGTTGAGAGTCCGCCTGCCGATGCAGGGGACACGGGTTCGTGCCCCGGTCTGGGAAGATCCCACATGCCGCGGAGCGGCTGGGCCCGTGAGCCATGGCCACCGAGCCTGCGCGTCCGGAGCCTGTGCTCCGCAACGGGAGAGGCCACGACAGTGAGAGG
>RJWK010038503.1:0-20776 GCA_004363435.1 Platanista minor | reverse complement strand
TAACTGAGGCAGAAGAACGGATAAGTGACCTGGAAGATAAAATAGTGGAAATAACTACTGCAGAGCAGAATAAGGAAAAAAGAATGAAAAGAACTGAGGACAGTCTCAGAGACCTCTGGGACAACATTAAACGCACCAACATTCGAATTATAGGTGTCCCAGAAGAAGAAGAGAAAAAGAAAGGGACTGAGAAAATATTGGAAGAGATTTTAGTTGAAAACTTCCCTAATATGGGAAATGAAATAGTTAATCAAGTCCAGGAAGCACAGAGAGTCCCATACAGGATAAATCCAAGGAGAAACACGCCAAGGCACATACTAATAAAACTATCAAAAATTAAATACAAAGAAAACATATTAAAAGCAGCAAGGGAAAAACAACAAATAACACACAAGGGAATCCCCATAAGGTTAACAGCTGATCTTTCAGCAGAAACTCTTCAAGCCAGAAGGGACTGGCAGGACATATTTAAAGTGATGAAGGAGAAACACCTTCATCCAAGATTACTTTACCCAGCAAGGCTCTCATTCAGATTTGATGGAGAAATTAAAACCTTTACAGACAAGCAAAAGCTGAGAGAGTTCAGCACCACCAAACCAGCTTTACAACAAATGCTAGAGGAACTTCTCTAGGCAAGAAACACAAGAGAAGGAAAAGAGCTACAATAAAAACCCAAAACAATTAAGAAAATGGGAATAGGAACATACATATCAATAATCACCTTAAATGTAAACGGATTAAATGTTCCCACCAAAAGACACAGACTGGCTGAATGGATACAAAAACAAGACTCATATATATACTGTCTACAAGAGACCCACTTCAGACCTACAGACACATACAGACTGAAAGTAAGGAGATGGAAAGAGATATTCCATGCAAATGGAAACCAAAAGAAAGCTGGAGTAGCAATTCTCATATCAGAAAAAATAGACTTTAAAATAAAGACTACTACAAGAGACAAAGAAGGACAGTACATAATGATCAATGGGTCAATCCAAGAAGAAGATAGAACAATTGTAAATATTTATGCTCTCAACATAGGAGCACCTCAATACATAAGGCAAATACTGACAGCCATAAAAGGGGAAATTGACGTTAACACATTCATAGTAGGGGACTTTAACACCCTAATTTTTTTTTTTTTTTTTTTTTTTTTGTATGCGGGCCTCTCACTTTTGTTGCCTCTCCCGTTGCGGAGCACAGGCTCCGGACGCGCAGGCTCAGCGGCCATGGCTCACGAGCCCAGCCGCTCCGTGGCACGTGGGATCTTCCCAGACCGGGATATGAACCCGTGTCCCCTGCATTGGCAGGCGGACTCTCAACCACTGCACCACCAGGGAAGCCCAACACCCTAATTTCACCAGTGGACAGATCATCCAGAATGAAATTAAATAAGGAAACACAATCGTTAACCGATACATTAAACAAGATGGACTTAATTGATATTTATAGGACATTCAATCCAAAAACAACTGAATACACATTTTTCTCAAGTTCTCATGGAACATTCTCCAGGATAGATCATATCTTGGGTCACAAATCAAGATTTGGTAAATTTAAGAAAATTGAAATTGTATCAAGTATCTTTTCCGACCACAAGGCTTGAGACTAGATATAAATTACAGAAAAAAAGATCTGTAAAAAACACAAACACATGGAGGCTAAAAAATACACTACTTGATAACTAAATGATCACTGAAGAAATCAAAGAGGATATCAAATAATACCTAGAAACAAATGAAAATGCATACATGATGACCCAAAACCTATGGGATGCAGCAAAAGCAATTCTAAGAGGGAAGTATATAGCAATACAATCCAACCTTAAGACACAGGACACATCTCGAATAAACAGCCTAACCTTGCACGTAAAGCAATGAGAGAAAAAAGAATGAAAAAACCCCAAAGTTAGCAGAAGGAAAGAAATCATAAATATCAGATCAGAAATAAGTGAAAAAGAAATGAAGGAAATGATAGCAAAGATCAATAAAAGTAAAAGCTGGTTCTTTGAGAAGATAAACAAAATTGATAAACCATTAGCCAGACTCATCAAGAATAAAAGGGAGAAGACTCAAATCAATAGAATTAGAAATGAAAAAGGAGAGGTAACAAATGACACTGCAGAAATACAAACGACCATGAGCGATGACTACAAGCAACTCTATGCCAATAAAATGGACTACCTGGAAGAAATGGACAAATTCTTAGAAATGCACAACTGCCAAGACTGATTCAGGAAGAAATAGAAAATATGAACAGGCCAATCACAAGCATTGAAATTGAAACTGTGATTATAAATCTTCCAATAAACAAAAGCCCAGGACCAGATGACTTCACAGGCGAATTCTATGAAACATTTAGAGAAGAGTTAACACCTATCCTTCTCAAACTCTTCCAAAATATAGCAGAGGGAGGAATACTCCCGAATTCATTCTACAAGGCCACCATCATCCTGACACCAAAACCAGACAAGGATGTCACAATAAAGAAAACTACTGGCCAATATCACTGATGAACATAGATGCAAAAATCCTCAACAAAATACTAGCAAACAGAATCCAACAGCACATTAAAAGGATCATACACCATGATCAATTGGGATTTATTCCAGGAATGCAAGTATTCTTCAATATATGCAAATCAATCAACGTGATATACCATATTAACAAATTGAAGGAGAAAAACCATATGATCATCTCAATAGATGCAGAGAAAGCTTTTGACAAAATTCAACACCCATTTATGATAAACACCCTGGAGAAAGTTGGCACAGAGGAAACTTTCCTCAACTTAATAAAGTCCATATATGACAAACCCACAGCCAACAGCATCCGCAATGGTGAAAAACTGAAAGAATTTCCACTAAGATCAGGAAGAAGACATGGTTGCCCACTCTCACCACTCTTATTCAACATAGTTTTGGAAGTTTTAGCCACAGAAATCCGAGAAGAAAAGGAAATAAAAGGAATTCAAATTGGAAAAGAAGAAGTAAAGCTGTCACTGTTCGCAGATGACATGATACTATACATAGAGAATCCTAAAGATGCTACCAGAAACCTAGTAGAGCTAATCAATGAATTTGGTAAAGTAGCAGGATACAAAATTAATGCACAGAAATCTCTGGCATTCCTATACACTAATGATGAAAAATCTGAAAGTTAAATCAAGAAAACACTCCCATTTACCATTGCAACAAAAAGATTAAAATATCTAGTAATAAACCTACCTAAGGAGACAAAAGACCTGTATGCAGAGAATTATAAGACACTGATGAAATAAATTAAAGATGATTCTAATAGATGGAGAGATATGCCATGTTCTTGGATTGGAAGAATCAACATTGTGAAAATGACTCTACTACCCAAAGCAATCTACAAATTCACTACAATCCCTATCAAACTACCACTGGCATTTTTCACAGAACTAGAACAAAAAAATTCACAATTTGTATGGAAGCACAAAAGACCTCGAATAGCCAAAACAATCTTGAGAATGAAAAACAGAGCTCCTGACTCCAGACTGACTGTACTACAAAGCTACAGTAACCAAGACAGTATGGTACTGGCACAACAACAGAAATATAGATCAATGGAACAGGATAGAAAGCCCGGAGATAAACCCATGCACATATGGTCACCTTATCTTTGATAAAGGAGGCAGGGATGTACAATGGAGAAAGGACAGCCTCTTCAGTAAGTGTTGCTGTGAAAACTGGACAGGTACATGTAAAAGTATGAGATTAGAACACTCCCTAATACTATACAGAAAAATAAGCTCAAAATGGGTTAAAGACCTAAATGTAAGGCCAGAAACTATCAAACTCTTAGAGGAAAACATAGGCAGAACACTCTATGACATAGATTACAGCAAGATCCTTTTTGACCCATCTCCTAGAGAAATGCAAATAAAAACAAAAATAAACAAAAATGGACCTACTGAAACTTAAAAGCTTTTGCACAGCACAGGAAACCATAAACAAGAACAAAAGAGAACCCTGAGAATGGGAGAAAATATTTGCAAATGAAGCAACTGACAAAGGATTAATCTCCAAAATTTACAAGCAGCCATGCAGCTCAATAAGAAAATAATGAAAGACCCAATCCACAAATGGACAGAAGACCTAAATAGACATTTCTCCAAAGAAGATATACAGATTGCCAACAAACACATTAAAGCATGCTCAACATCATTAATCATTAGAGAAATGCAAATCAAAACTACAATGAGGTATCATCCCAAACCGGTCAGAAAGGCCATCATCAAAAAATCTAGAAACAGTAAATGCTGGAGAGGGTGTGGAGAAAAGAGAACACTCTTGCACTGCTTGTGAGAGTGTGAATTGGTACAGCCACTATGGAGAACAGTATGGAGGTTCCTTAAAAAACTACAAATTGAACTACCGTATGACCCAGCAATACCACTACTGGGCATATACCCTGAGAAAACCATAATTCAAACAGAGTCATGTACCAAAATGTTTATTGCAGCTCTATTTACAGTAGCCAGGACATGGAACCCATCTAAGTGTCCATCACTGGATGAATGGATAAAGAAGATGTGGCACATATATACAATGGAATATTACTCAGCCATAAAAAGATACGAAATGGAGTTATTTGTAATGAGGTGGATGAACCTAGAGTCTGTCATACAGAGTGAAGTAAGTCAGAAAGAGAAAGACAAATACCGTATGCTAACACATATATGTGGAATGTAAGAAAATAAAATGTTATGAAAACCTAGGGGTAAGACAGGAATAAAGACACAAACCTACCAGAGAATGGACTTGAGGATATGGGGAGGGGGAAGGGTAAGCTGTGACAAAGTGAGAGAGTGGCATGGACATATATACACTACCAAACATAAAGTAGATATCTAGTGGGAAGCAGCCACATTGCACAGGGAGATCAGTTTGGTGCTTTGTGACCACGTAGATGGGTAGGAAAGGGAGGGTGGGAGGAAGGGAGATGGAAGAGATATGGGCACATATGTATATGTACAACTGATTCACTTTGTTATAAAGCAGAAACTAACACACCATTGTAAAGTAATTATACTCCTGTAAAGATGTTTAAAATAAAAAAAGAATATCAGGATATGTATAGCTGATTGTCTTTGTTATACAGCAGAAAGTAACACACCATTGTAAAGCAATTATTCTCCAATTAAGATGTTTAAAAAAAAAGAATATCAGGATAATAATGATAATTAAAAATGTATTCCAAAATCTATGGGAATTCATTGCTGTTAAAAATGATAGAATAAAGGCGTTTTTAAATCTTCTTGATCTCTGTAATATATTAAAAACAACAAAGGTCATGTGAAGAAGGTGGAATGATGATATTATCAATGAAATGGTGAAATAGCCATAATGAAAGGTGACAATAAATGAGGAATATTTATCATTTGAACTTAAATCCAGTACAATGAAGAAAGCTGATTCATAACTATTTCTCCTTGAGAAAATTGATGATGTCTTGAAACGTAAGTGAAAATTCCTGAAATACTAAAAAATATTTATTTTTATATGAAAGAACATATTCTAGGAGGAACTGAGTGGCCACAGAGAAGTGGAATATTTCCCTATAGTACTCTCTCCACATCAAAGGATGATATAACAGGCTAGCATTAAAAACTGTTTACATATTCTATATTTATGTTTCATAATTCATAGCTTTAAAATAGAAAACATGCCTGGAGATGAGAAAGGAAAGTGGCAAGGCTACAACTATTACCTTCAACTGCTGACCAAAGTCAACTGAACAGTGCTAAGGAAAAAAAAAATTCTTAACAAAAAATCTATTCTTGTTCTTCCATGACTCTTCAGGTATTTAAGAAGACACAAAAAGTAAAGAGTAAACTGGTGGAGCTCTTAATAAATGAATGGATAAACAAACAAACAAATACATAAATCCAGCCATAGGAAATATGTCTCCATAGCTGAGAAAGTAAATTTAATAAAAAACTGTCCTGAAGAAAATATTATATATGAACTATGGGCAATTCCATAAATATATAATTGTTATTTCTAAGAAAAATAGTAAAAAAATTTGTATAGTTATATATGCATATAAATAATACATGAATATATATATTTATAATAAACAAGCAAATTTATTCAATTTTAAAGCTTAATTTTTTAGTTAAATTTTTTTTCTGAGCCTAGAAAATACATAAGAATTACTTCTCATTTTAATAATAATAATTTATTTTATGAGGCTAACATAACTAACAAATGTAACTAATGTGACTAATTAATCCTAACAAATATATAAAAAGAAGGGAAATTTGAGGCCTAAAACTCAGAAATATAAATGACAAAAATTTCAAATAAAACATTAAAATATTGAACACAATTTTGTATTGAAAATAATATACTTATAGATATAGTTCTGAATAAGTGGTTGATTCAATATTTGGAAACTATTTAATTTACACACCAAAAACTAAAAAGAAAAAAATTGTCAAGAATTATCATTATCTCAATAAATGGCCAAAATCTACGATTCTTGTTTAAAAACACCTTAATAGTCTATGATTGAGAAATAAACCTCAATAAATCCTTTCAATAACACACAGAAATATATAATGATGACACATCAAAAAAGGATGCTGATCATCCTTATTAGTCACATTGGATTTGAGGTCTTTTACATGGACAATTCTTTAAAATTATAAATTATAAATATTTGAAAACCAAATATATGTCATCATTTATATAAACTAATCAAAATATGAAAAAAATAGAAATAGCATGAAGACTTAGTGAAATTCAGGCTTCCCTGGTAGTGCAGTGGTTAAGAATCCACCTGCCAATGAAGGGGACATGGGTTTGAGCCCTGGTCTGGGAAGGTCCCACATACTGCAGAGCAACTAAGCCTGTGCACAACAACTATGGAGCCTGTGCTCTAGAACCCACGAGCCACAACTACTGAGCCCATGAGCCACAACTACTGAAGCCCATTTGCCCTAGAGCCCATGCTCTGAAACAAGAGAAGCCACTGCAATGAGAAGCCTGCTCACCACAACGAAGAGTAGACCCCACTCACTTTAACTAAAGAAAGACCGTGCACAGTGATGAAGACCCAATGCAGACAAAAATAAATAAAATTAATTTTTAAAAAAGAATTGGTGAAATTTAAAAAGATTAAAATTAATTATAGGGCAAATATATAGCACTTGGCACTTCCATAAAATGTTGATAATTGTGAAAAACTAAATCATTTAGTAAGCCATTTGAAGGCTTGTAAACAAAATTAAAAATTAACATATTTTGGGGTTGATTTGTGAATATGTGCACAGAGATATTAATAAACATTTTTCCCATTATTTTTCAGGGTTGCCTCAGTTTAAAGCATGAAAACAATATAAATAGCCACTAACTTGCAAACAGATAAATTATGCTATTTCCAGTCTATGAATTGGTTATATCCAAAGCCTATCTATAACGCATCAAAATTTTAAAAATGTAATGAAAAGAACATGCATGAATCTAATGACCACATGTGATTATAACATTCCCAATTTCCCTCTGTGCACTTCCTGATCTCTGCTTCATCTTTTATTCCTCAGGAAAACCCTCCTTTATGTTGTATGCTAATATTTTATAGCTTACACATAGCCCCTCAAATTCACCTGCAACTTGTTTTTTCAATAAGTAGAATTTACTTAAGACTTGGGTAGATCAAGTTTTACTTTGTGTGTACATATCAAATTTTACCAATCAATTCTCTTGATAATGGGAATTCAGTTTTTCCCAGGCTTTTGATATTATAAACAATGTTATGGACCTTATTGTGTTTCCTAGTAGATACACATGTATTCAGGAATACACCTTTAAGAACAGACTTGCTGGGAATGCAACTGTACAACATTAGGACTCGTTACCAAGCATGAAATGTAATAATCCTGTATATCAATATTTGGGAATACTTTTTAGATGGAAGACCAAGCTTCAGAAAAATATTACTTCATTTTTATCATGTATATTCCATATGATCAAAGAAATGATGTCATAAATTAAATTATTAAATCATCAAAGGATTACTGCAAACCTCTCCAAATCTGCTGAGTGTAAAAATGTTCTAGAAGATTTTATAATTTTCAAGGAATATATAACATTAGTTATTTATTTTATTAAAAATACAGAGTGATTTAAGGTATGGAGTCATTCCTTGTGCAAACTTGGTATCCAAAATAACTTATTTTGTTTAAATAAATATTCTTCTCCCTTTCCTTTTAAACAGAATTTATTACCTTTGCTGTTGCTATAGAATTTTTAAGAAGTTTTACAATGCAAAAAAAAAAAACAGAAAAATATATTATGTTCAAACTATTGAAACCAACATAATATTGATATCAAAATGTGACAAAATTTACACAAAGTAAATAATAAATTGAGTTATTTAAATAGATCTCAAACACCCAATTATTAGTAATTCTTTATGATTTAATTTTATTGATTTCACACCTGCCTATAATTTACTTTCTGATGAATTTCACAAACATGAATAAAACAAAAAAATTTTGAAGAAAATTATGAGAGCATCTTGTTAACATTGCAGTAGACAAAAATTCCATAAAAGTACAGAAGACATGATAATAAAAGAATACTAGATAAACTGCACAATACTGAATTTCCTATTTATCAGAGAAACTATTAAAACAGCAAAAACATAATTTATGAAATAAACGAAGATATTCATAATACATTCATCTGAAAAATGACTTATGCCTGGATTATAATTTAAAATCCCCTAATTATAAATAAGAAAAGAACTTGAACAGATACTTTGTAAAAGAGGATATCTAATTAACCAAAAACCTATTAAAATATGCCTATATTCATTAGCCATTGGAAATCCTGAGTAAACCGTAATGAGACTGCATCAAATGGCAACAGTGAAAAAGATGGAAAGTGCCAGGTGTTGATAAGGAGCAACTGAAACCCTTACGCTTGTGGAAGGAGAGTAAATTGATACAACCAATTTGGAAAATTGTTTGCCAGCATCAATTGAAAGTCAGCCGGCACCAGGCACACTGCGGCTGCGCGGACCTCCTGGGAGCGCCGGCCTTCCTGTGTGCACGCGTGAGGTGCGACCGGGAAGAGGCTGCGGCTGCATCTCATTAACTTGTCACTTCTCTTCCCCCAAAGTGGACGAACATGTGTTTTGCCTACTGAATGGTCACAGATGGTTTCATCACCGCTGGTTTCAGTCCTAGACTGAAAAGGGCTGACGCATAGCAAAGCCCAGACCAGGAAGAGAAAGAGTCTGCTGCCAGGACTGGAACCACAGCAAAGGATGTGTCCCCGAAAGTCCCAGGATTCACCTGCCTTCCGCTGCCTGCAGAGCCCGCTGTGTTTCTCCAGCGCTCAGTATTAGGAGCGTCGCTGGGCCTCTCAGGCCTACAGGGTGGACTAATAAAGGATGTGTATTCAGCTGTCAGGAGGCTGGTTGCTGCTGCTTTACGGATACTCTGGACAGGACACGTTTTCTTTTTTTTTTTTAAATCGGGAAGCAGGAAGTTTTCCTCTCCTGGTCCTTCCCAAGCCTTTGTAGTTACCAATTATATGCACCAGGTGGCAGCACAGAGCTCACGGCTACAGCTCGCTCTACTCTCCAGCCGGGGTCTGCGTCTTAGCAGGACCAAGAAGTCCAGGGTGGCCTCCCACCCGCTTAGCAAGGGTTCATTGTCTCTCCCTTCCCTTTGAGAAACAACCATTCAGAGGCTTGTGCCTTTGCAGACTGTTTCAGCACTGGGTCCAACTTCCTCCCAAATGGCCTACTTCTTTGCCTAAGAAGTGAGAGAATATTTTCTGCCCCAGCTTTATTTTGGGATAAGGCAGGCATTTATAATTCCATCTGTAATCATGCTACATTTCCTTTTATACTATCTGACAGTGTGTGGAAATGAATGATTCTCTCTTGGAGGAAGAGATTTTGCTCATCCGTTGATCATTTCTTTCTTTTAGAGGGTTTGTCCCCTACCCTTGGTTGAGTCTGGGTCCCTTGGCCTCCAGGACATTTTGCCAAACATGAGGGGAGTGAAAGGGGAGTGGAAGACAAGTTCCTGGCCCTCGAGGGATTGAATGGTTCCTGAGAGCCCTGAGGAACCCAAATAAATACAAGTCCACTTCGTTTGTAAAAAAAAAAAATTAAAATAAAATAAAATCATAAAAAAGAGTTTCACATTAAAGGCACGTTTGAAATGATCAATGTATGTACTTGTGAAAATATTCTCAACCCAGATGAATGAAAATTTAAAAATAAATACCATTTTTAAATGATAAGGTGGAGAAACTCAAAAGTGACAATATCCATATTTAGCTATCCTGTGAAAAGAATGGAATTTTCCTACATTGTTGGAAAAAATCCCATTGGTACTTTCTTTTATGGAGGTAAATTGCTCAGTATCTAAAACCCACACTCATGTACAACTTGACACAGACAGCACCCCACAGAAATCACAATATATATATATATAATATTTATAATAGCTAAAAATAAGAAATGAATTAAATTTCCATTAAGAGTTAAATAAAAACAATGAGCTTAATGGTAAATTCACTAAAAACTAGGATATTTCTGGTTTGTTTCTTACGGCAGACTTACTGGAAGGCAGATAGTGGCTGGGACAGGGAAGATGTTTGTCAACTTATCCTTTTTGACCACATTCAACATGGTGTACCCTCTAACACCCCTGGAATGTGAAAATTAAGCAATTATCCAACCACAAGCCACCTCAGACATGCCCAGACCTAATAAATCTACAGTCACATGAAAGTGCTATTCCTTTATGAAGGCTCCCCTACCAATTCTTAATTTCTCTTTAGGAATATACTTGTGTTTTCAGAGTTAATAGACAGCTAACATGTCGATAACCGTTTTTTTTTTTGCGGTACGCGGGCCTCTCACTGTTGTGGCCTCTCCCGTTGCGGAGCACAGGCTCCGGACACGCAGGCTCAGCGGCCATGGCTCATGGGCCCTGCCGCTCCGTGGCATGTGGGATCTTCCCGGACCGGGGCACGAACCCATGTCCCCTGCATCGGCAGGCAAACTCTCAACCACTGCACCACCAGAGAAGCCCTATATTTAGTTTTAATCTTACCTTTTAATTATTGACCAAATTTATTTGCAATTAAGCAGTATATGTGTTTTGATTTCTCTGACTTATTAAAACAATTGTACTTATGTGTAATAAAGCAGGAGTGGGTTAATTGAAGTCATTATTAATTATAAAAGATCTGTCAGGAAAGTTAATGAAAACTTTAAACACTTTTCTTATGGAACTGCAATTACTATATAATTACCAAGAGTTTATACAATGAAAATTGTAGAAAATTATGGGAAACTGGTACATCAATTTTGAAGCACAATCAATATGACAATATTTTCAGTTAGATAGTTAAAGAGTTTTCATAAAATTAAACATAGGATCAGATATCTAACATCTCAACATTAATATAAATATCAGAATTATATTAAGTACTAAGCAGACATACTTAGATATCACCCTAGAAATTTATGTCTGTCTACTCTATGTCCTTCAGTGCTTCACAGTTCCTTGACCTTTTCATCTCAATCACAAGTCCCTTACCTACTCCCATAATAATTATCCAGCCCTAATGTCCAAATCTTTCTCAAAAATCTCTTCAATGGAAACACCATTCTTTCTATTCTTCTGGCCCCCAACATTGGAGCAATCTTTGCTTCTTCTTGCTCTCTTACCATTCACATTTTATGTGTCAGGAAAGCCTGATGGCTCTTCTGTCAAAATATTACCTCTCATCACTTCCCCTGATATCACTTAGTGTATGTCATCAACATCTATTATCTGAATTATTACAATTACCTCTTAAGTGGTTTCCATGGTTCCATCTTGTCCTTTGTAGATTATTGTCAAAGCAGCTATATTCCAATTTAAATATAAGACAGCTTAGTCTGTATTGGTCTTCTGTTCAAAACATTCAACTCAGAGAAGAAAATCTAAAAGTCCATACAACACCTAAAGGACTCTAACTGAATAGTCCACCAATTATGACTCTGGCATCACTGTATTCTTTTCTCTCTCTCACTTACTTCACTAGAGTCACATTGATTCTACTATGCTAATCTGTAGCTTTTGAGCAGTGAACTCATATTTTCATATAGTTGCCTAGGATTGGAAGTGTCGAATGTGATTTTAATTCCATGTCTGTCTGCAAGGTGCCTGGACAATTTGGGAGAACGTATAGATTAGTTTCTAAGCAATACTTTGCCACAAAGTCTTTGTTCATATTTCATCTTTCTAGTAAGGTCTACCTTAACCCTCCTATGTAAAATTACAACCTCCTGGAATTCTTCCTTTTCATCTTCCCTGATTTATATTTCTACTTTACACTTGTCAGTTTCCAATATAATATCTGTGACAAATTATATTTACCAAAGATGGCACACTGGTATTTTTCACCTCACTTACTCATTCAGTGTAACATTGGTGGATTCTAATTACTCACCTCTTAAATTTGAACTGGCAGGCAAATGACTTCTTGATTCATAGAATGCAATATTCTAAATGTATAAAAGTCATGTTCTGAAATTTCCATGGCTATGTCATAAATAATCTTGTAGCTTTCACTTAGTCCTTTGGGAATGCTTGTTTTTGGAATTCTCTCTCTTAAAATTCAACTACCATGCTGTGTGATGTTCAAACCACATGGAATGTACAGATATATGTACATCAATCCACATCTCCATATAAGTTCTCAGAAACATTCACTGCCAACCATGTGAGTGAACCCTTTTTGATATCCAGCCTAGTCAAGCTTTCTGATGACTATGGCAGTCTCAGCAGAAAATTGACTGCAGCTGCATGAGGAATTCTAAGAAAGAACTGTGTATCTGAGTCAGAAAACCTACAAATACTTAAAAGATAAAAACACTTTTTTTATATCCTTGATTTTTTTTTAACACAGCAATAGATCACTGTTATTTATTATGTTTATCATCTGTCTAGCCAATAAAAGTCCATGCAGTTAGGATATTTTCCTTTTCTGTTTGCTCACTACTTTACTTTAAACATGTGGAATAGTTTTTGACATCATTATTCTCAAGAAATATTTATTGATTGATGAATATACTTAATGTATGATGTTTCATTCTAAAACCACTATATCCTAGTTCTAGTTCCTATGTAATGACTTTTATTTAACTATCTCATTATTTTTTCAAACTCAGTCCATTTGACATACTTTTTATATCCTAAATTCTTTTTGTAAAAAATTATAGTAAGAACACTTAATATGAGATCCACCTCTTAACCAATTTTTATGTACAAAATACAGTATTGTTAATTTTATTTTTAATTGAACTTATATGCTAAGATACATTGTTCTGGGTCTCTCTCTTTTAAATATACTCAGTTCTCTTGCCCTTTGTCTCATTTTACTCACTGAAAAAATCCTAACTTTAGTTAAAACCATTTTTTTGAGACCATATGTCTACACCTAACTAATGAGAAAGGGCTGGAGAAAAACAAAAAATTTTCTTACTGATCTCACTTTAAATTTATGATCACATAATTAAGTGGGATCTCAGTACTCCTCAGCATCCTCTTGTTGCTTGAGGTCAATTATTCCCCAACTCTAAAAAAAGACTAATTTGCAAATCTCATTTTCTGTCTATAACACATACTTTTTCCTCCTCCTTTGCAACTGATGACTTTTCTTGTTATTTCCCTAAGAAAATAGAAGCATTCTAATGAAAATTTACTCATCCTCTGCTACCTATTTTACAAAACTACCTTCCTCAAAACACTTGTAAGATGAACCATTTTATTATAATGAGCAATGTTTGTATTTCTATTTAAGTCAAACCTCTCATTTGTAATTGGAATCCATTTATTTTATATATATTTGGGAGTTTACTCCTATAATTATGTCATCTGTCAGCTGCATCCTGTTTCTTTTTCATTTCCCTTTTTTTTTAATGTATGTGATCAGCCTTAAACTTAAATCCTTCCTTGTCCCCATATACGTTTCAATCTCCTATCAGTCTTTAGTAAAACTTCCAGATTTTACTAAAACTAGTCTATTTTCTCAACTTTCAATCTGTGTTGAATCAACTGCATTCAGTAGCAGGATCATTATACAGATTTTACACACTTTCTTCTTGAAATTCTTTCTTTACTTCATGGATACAAAAAGTTTCCCAATACATTATTTGCCATTCCCACTTAGTTTCCAATGCTGTGGTCCCTTCTGTGTCTCTCCTACTTGTAAATTCTGGGATATCTCAAGACTCTTTATACAGTCATTCCCTAGATGTTCCTATCTAGTACATGATCTTAAATTTATTTCTGTATCTACAATATCATCTCTACTATTCAGACACTCATATCTATTAGAAAGATGAATATCTCCACTTCTTTGTCTAATTAAGTAAATCTAACTGAACATTTTCAAGAACATTGTCTTATTTCTTCCCACTCATTAGCTCCTTTCTCATAATTCACAGTATCAAAAAAATGGCTTTACATAGTTGTTCAAGTAAACTCCATATCTTCCATATGCAGTTACCACTGACTGTTTTTTTCATCTACACCATAGCCAATGCATTTGAAGTTCTGGTTAACTACTTTCAAATTATATCTTGTCAGATTTCTCATCATTTCCAAAATTATTCTTAAGTGCAAATCATTATTATTGCATTCATTCAATCAATTTCTCATTCTTCATTCTTGGCTCCAGCATTCTATTATATATTCTTCAATAAAATCAAACCTACCAATAAGATCCCTCTCCACTCAAATCCCTTCAGTCTTCTCAAAAATATTTAGATAAAAATGCAAAAAACTTACTTGCCTTACAAAGTTCTTCAAGATAACACACCTGACTTCTTCCCCAACATGTGTCCTAATAGTGCTCCTTTGCTCACTCTATTCCAGCTAAAATTGTTACTATGCACTTTTGACAATACATCAAGCAATCCCCTGTCCAAAGCTTTAAATTAGACTTAGAATCTTCTTTCAATTATTTTTCATAAACTTCTCCTTCAAATTATTCAGAAAATTGAAGGTTATCTCCATAGAGAAGCCTTCCCTAGTTACAATATCCAAATGCCATACTCTACACCAGGTAGCGGTCAGATAATAAAGTAAATATGTGAATCTCTAATAGCCATAAGATATCTGTCACAACTACTTAAGATTCGTCCTTGCAACATGAAAACAATCATAGATAATATGAAAATAAATAGGTGTGTCTGTGTTACAATAAAATATTATTTACAACAATAGGCAGTTAGCTGGTGGATCATAGATAGCTGACATCTGTTCTCTATCTTTGGCATGCTTCACTGTTTTTCCAGCATTTATTTACCTAGCATTGCATTATATACCCTGTTTTGGTTTCTCGCCTTCTTTTCTAGTTAATATAAACCCCTGAGGGAAGGTGATTACTCAGTTTTGTTCATTGTTCTGTCACAATCATGTAAAACAAAACTTAAAACATTGTAAAGTTTTAATTAATATTGGCTCAATGAACAAAGGTATACATGAAAGAATCAATGAATATTGAATCCAAAAATAAAGAAATATTCAGAACTTATTCAATTTTTTGGTTATCTTAGAACACTACAAATTCACATCCATTGTTAATCATTATTATTGCCTTGAATCACTCTAGAAATCTTAATAATAAATGTAGCTGCTGGTTTTTAGAAGTTTTCACTTTAATGCACATAAGGGATACTTCAGATATCCCACCTATTGAAATATTTCTTATTTCTTCATTGGTACAGTGATTTCCATATATAAACAATTTTGTCTCTTTAGTTATTCTCCACCATAATAAACAATAAAGCCATTTATTGAGGCACTATGAAGCTAAGAGAAGGATATACTAAATGATCAAGTTATGTATTTTGGTTAATAATATACAAATAGCTAATTTTAAAACAACATGGCTAAAAATTAATGTTATATTCTGAGATAAAGTGTTCTCCCACTATGTTTGATGGATAACCTCCCATTGTTTTATGTTTTATGTGCCTTCTCAATAAACATCCTTGCTGCTATTTGATACATAGAGTATTTACTAATTTCCCCTAGAGTTCTAGGACTCTGCCTGTTGGAGGTTATGCTCTTATGAAACAGTAAAAATATAATTCTAACCATAAAGAGAATGAAAAATAAAATATCTTTGCTGTGTTTGAGGTATGAGGTTACAGGAAATTTTTAGCAATCTGGGGGTACAACATTTAAAATGGGATAATAAAATGTAGTGAGTACATGAAATATAATGACAGCATATATTTTGAAGTGAAGGAATATAGCATCTCTAGAAATTATTCATCTAGCGTAACTGAAACTTTATATCCATTGACTAACAACTCCCCATATTCCCCACTTCTCAGCCACTGGTAAACACTATTGATTTTCTGCTTCTAAGAGCTGACTATTTTAGATATCTCATGTACGTGGAATCATGAGGTATTTGCCATTCTGTGACTGGTTTATTTTACTTAACATAATACCCTTAATGTTTCCATGTTGTCCATGGCAAGATTTCCATGTTCATCCATGTTGTTGCAAATGGCAGGACTTCCTTCTATTTAAGGCTCAGTAATATTCCATTTTACATATATACTACACTTTCTTTAGCTATTCATCCATCCAAGGGCATTTAGGTTGTTTCCATGTTTTCACTATTGTGAACAAATATTGCAATGAACATGGATATGCAGATATCTCTTCAAGATTCTGATTTCAATTCTTTTGTATATATATCCCAAAGTGGAAAAAAAAATAAATATATACCTGGAGGAAATAAAAATAATCAAATAGGGCTTCCCTGGTGGCGCAGTGGTTGAGAGTCCGCCTGCTGATGCAGGGGATGCGAGTTCGTGCCCTGGTCTGGGAAGATCCCACATGCCGTGGAGCGGCTGGGCCCGTGAGCCATGGCTGCTGAGCCTGTGCTTCCGGAGCCTGTGCTCTGCAATGGGAGAGGCCACAACAGTGAGAGGCCCACGTACCAAAAAAAAAAAAAAAAAAAAAAATCAAATAAGTTATAAGAAATTAACTAATGAAGATAAATTCAGGTATTAATGAAATGGGAACCCAAGATGACAGTAGAGTTAATTAAAAAGACAATGTTTTTGCTAAAAACAAAAAAACAACAAATGTTTAGTATGTAGTGAGAAGAAAAACAAAAGGGATACACCCACCAGGAATAAAAAAGTTAATAAGTATATGTGTCACATCTTTATCCATTCATCTGTCGATGAACATTTAGGTTGGTTCCATGTCCTGGCTATTGTAAATAGTGCTGCAGTGAACATTGTGGTACATGTCTCATGACTTTCATTCACTATGTGATACATACACATTAATGTTTATATGCAGAAATTGCTATTCAGGAAATTACATCATTTACTCTAAATTGTAATCTAAGAATGGGTAAAACCATGGATAATTGCTAATCATATGAGGGAAGCTAAGAGAGAGAGAGAAAAATTTCATAAAGACAGAAAAAAGTTGTCAGGAAACAAAATAAATAGTTGAAAAATATTATAAATGTTAATTAAAATTGATTTCTACATTGGGGTATCCATGAAGACAAGCTTCAATGACATATAACCAATCAAAGTATTTGGAAACTTAGTTATAATTTAAATATAATGATGATAATTGTGATAATGGTGATAACAGAATATAAGTAGCTAAAGGTGAAATTAATAAGTTGAAACTACAGCTAAATGATTTGTCCAGAAAGATGTGTACAACATTAGAGAAGTGGAACATGTGGGATAAACTTTAGAGAAAGAGAAGAAAAATTTAGAATTTCAAGCAATTATTTAATTAAAGATGAAGAAGAATAAAACCAGGGAATGATTATTTAAGAAAAATGATCATACATATACCTTGATTTGAAATAGTACTAAAAGCATTGTGTTATAAAGGGAACAATGATCTTGAAGGAAGCATATTTTAACATACAACTAAACTAAAACAGGATCTAAACTGTTATAAATTATGGTAAAATTATTAAATTCATAGACTATTTTAAAATTTCTAAAGTATTTCAGAAAGGGGAAAATTGTGTTTTTTATAAAGGCAAGGTAATGAGATTTTTCACTTAATATCTTATTGGCAAAAGTGAATGCTAAAGACAATGGAGACATTTCCTTAAAGAGTGATGGATAATGAGTTTCAATCCAATTTCCATACACAGACTAATAGAGAGAATAAGAAGAACAAAGTTTTACTCAGGTAAGGAAGAACCCGTGACTTTCTTTAATATTTTGCTATGGAAAAATTCCAGTATATAAAAAATAACATTTTATTTTATCTATATTCATTTTGTATCCTGCAACTTTACCAAATTCATTGATGAACTCTAGTAGTTTTCTGGTAGCATCTTTAGGATTTCCTATGTAGAATATCATGTCATCTGCAAACAGTGACAGTTTTACTTCTTCTTTTCCAATTTGGATTCCTTTTATTTATTTTTCTTTTCTGATTGCTGTGGCTAGGGCTTGCAAAATTATATTGAATAAATGTGGCAAGAGTGGACATACTAGTCTTGTTCCTGATCTTAGAGGAATTGCTTTCAGTGTTTCACTGTTGAGAATAATGTCTGCTGTGGGTTTGTCCTATATTGACTTTATTATCTCCACTAACCTCCTTACCCCCACTCAAAATTATTATTATTATTATTTTTTGCCGTACATGGGCCTCTCACTGTTGTGGCCTCTCCCGCTGTGGAGCACAGGTTCCGGACGCACAGGCTCAGCGGCCATGGCTCACGGGCCTAGCAGCTCCACGGTACATGGGATCCTCCCGGACCAGGGAAAAAACCCATGTCCTCCGCACCAGCAGGTGGACTCCCAACCACTGCACCACCAGGGAAGCCCTCAAAATTATTTTTAATAGTTATTTTTTTCTTTGACGCAAAAGTTACATTCATTGAAGCAAACAAAGTTTAACTATAATTTTGACAAATAGATATACCTTTATAACCCACATTGCATCATAATTTAGAATGCTCTTGTCTCCCCAGAAATTTTCCTAATATCTCTTCCTTGTTAATCCCCACTCCAAGAAGTAATTGATCCTCTGATTTTTTCCACCTTAGAATAGCTTTTCCAGTTACAGAAATTTATGTAAATGAAACCATATAATGTGCACTCTTTTGTGACTTATTCCTTGCATTATAACCATGAGATTAATCCATGATGCTGCTTGTGTGATACATAGCTCCAATTTCATGGGAAGTGTGCTATTATATGAATATACTGCAGTTTGTCCTGTCTATGGGCATTAGGTGATTTCCAATTTTCACCTACTGTGAATAAACTTGCAATAAATATTCTTGTACAAACTCTTCTGCTGTTGACACAAAAATTTATTCCATTGAATTTCATTTGTCTTTATTTCATGAAAACAGTGACTTATTTTGATAAAATAGATTAGTTCAGCAAAATCATTAATAAATCAAAGAATGAGGATGCTATGACATATAAGACAACTTAATCAGCAAATGAAACACTAGAACACAATTTTAACAAAGGTTAATAATTTGTCTGAAAAGCTTATATAATGTTAAGTAATGATTATTTAAAAAGAGGAATAACAAAATCATAATCATGAACTGAAATTCAAGATAAAAACAAAACATGAAACATGTAAGTATATATGTATATGTAGATATGAGAGAGATTTAGGATTGGAAAAAATAAAGTATTTAACTGCATTAAAATGTGTAACTCCCTGATATCAAACTATATTACCAATTTATAGTAATCAAAACAGTATGGTATTGGGAAAAAACACAAACAAATCAATGGAACAGAATTGAGAGCTCAGAAATAAACCCATGCATATATGTCAATTAATTTATGACAAGGAGATAAGAATATACAATGGGGAAAGGACAGTCTCTTCAGTAAATGGTGCTGAGTAAACCGGACAGCCATATGCAAAAGAATGAAACCGGATGTTATCTTACACCATACACAAAAATTAACTCAAAATGAATTAAAGCTTGAATGTTAGACCCAAAACCATAAAACTCCTAAAAGAAAACCTAGCCAGTAAATTCATTGACATTGATCTTGGTGATGATTCTTTGAATTTGACACTAAAAGCAAAGGAAACAAAAGCAAAAATTAAACAAGTGGGACTACATCAAACTAAAAATCTTGTACACAACAGAGGTAATCATTAACAAAATGAACCTGCAACCTATGGAATGGGAGAATATATTTGCAAATAATGTATCTGATAAGATGTTAATATCAAAAATATATATAAAGAACTCATACAACTCAATAGCAAAGAAACAGTCTGATTAAAAATGGGTAGGGCTTCCCTGGTGGTACAGTGGTTGAGAGTCCGCCTGCCGATGAAGGGGACACGGGTTCATGCCCTGGTCTGGGAAGATCCCACATGCCACGGAGTGGCTGGGCCTGTGAGCCATGGCTGCTGGGCCTGTGTGTCCGGAGCCTGTGCTCTGCAACGGGAGAGGCCACAACAGTGAGAGGCCCACGTACCATTAAAAAAAAAAAAAATGGATAGAAGATGTGAATAGACAGTTCTTCTGAAGATGACCAACAGGTACATTAAAAAATGTGCAGCATGATTAATCAACAAGGAAATGCAAATCAAAACCACAATGATAAATCACTTCACACCTGTTGGAATAGCTACTATCCAAAGGCAAAAAATAACTATTATTGGCATGTATTTCAAGAAATGGGAACACATATATACTGTTGTGGGAATGTAAATTGGT
>RJWK010038502.1:0-20774 GCA_004363435.1 Platanista minor | reverse complement strand
CTCTATTTACAATAGCCAGGACATGGAAACAACCTAAGTGTCCATCATCAGATGAATGGATAAAGAAGATGTGGCACATATATACAATGGAATATTACTCAGCCATAAAAAGAAACGAAATGGAGATATTTGTAATGAGGTGGATGGACCTAGAGTCTGTCATACAGAGTGAAGTAAGTCAGAAAGAGAAAGACAAATATCATATGCTAACACATATATATGGAATCTAACAAAAAATGAAATGTCATGAAGAACCTAGGGGCAAGATGGGAATAAAGACACAGACCTACTAGAGAATGGACTTGAGGATATGGGGAGGGGGTGGTTTAAGCTGTGATAAAGTGAGAGAGTGGCATGGACATATGTACACTACCAAACGTCAAATAGATAGCTAGTGGGAAGCAGCCGCATAGCACAGGGAGATCAGCTTGGTGCTTTGTGACCACCTAGATGGGTGGGATAGGGAGGGTGGGAGGGAGGGAGACACAAGAGGGAGGAGATATGGGAACATATGTATATGCATAATTGATTCACTTTGTATAAAGCAGAAACTAACACCATTGTAAAGCAATTATACTCCAATAAAGATGTTAAAAAAATAGTGAGGAAAAAAAAATTTATCTATTTTATTTATTTAAAAAAAAATGTAACCAAATTTGAAGAGGTATGCTGACCAGAAGAAAAGTTTCTTTTATTCAGGCAAAGTAATAACCCTCCTTAAAAGGTTATGATTATCACTTTCTCACCATTACAGTTATTTATTCAATTGTAAATATCTACTATAAGTAACTACAGATTATTCCCTGCTTTTATACTTTTCCTTTTCCTCCCTATAATTGGTCACCTAATGTATTCCTCCCTCATTGCCAATTGACACTCCTCTACCCTCAAAGGAATCTTTGTTCTGAAACCCAATTTCTTTAAACAAAATTCTTCCCCAACACCTGGACTCCTATTTTACATTTTTATAATGCTTTCAAATTTACAAAGTAAGTTAATAAAAGAGCAATATTGGGGTAAATTTTATGAAATAATTTAACAACCCAAAACAGTCTAAGGAATTAATTTTCTATTTTCTTTGGTGTCCCTAAACTTTGATGACCAACACAGACTGACCAACATAACCCTTTCTGAGAGCAATAATAGATATTACTCTAAGACACTAACTCAAAGTGTGGTCCCAGGACCCATGGGAGTCTCCAACAACCTTTCAAGTTGTCTGCAGGGTTCTCTTTTTTCCAACTATGTTATTTGTGTGAGGCCTAATTTTTTTTCATATACTTCAACCAAAACATCATATCACAACAAATTGTAGAAACAGATATGAGAATAGTTAAGTCAGCATTAAAGAGATTTAAAAATGTAAACTAATACATGGCTGTTCGTTAAATATTTTTAATTTTGAAAATATAATTACTTTTCACAAAACGTTATCTAGTTAAAATTTAATGGTCTTATTATTGTTTTTTTTGTTTTTTTTTTTGCAGTACGCGGGCCTCTCACTGTTGTGGCCTCTCCCGTTGCAGAGCGCAGGCTCAGCGGCCATGGCTCACAGGCCCAGCCGTTCCGCGGTATGTGGGATCTTCCCAAACCAGGGCAAGAACCCGTGTCCCCTGCATCGGCAGGCGGACTCTCAACCACTGCGCCACCAGGGAAGCCCCATTATTGGTATTTTAAAATGGATTAATAAATATTTTTAAAACTTCTCAGTTTTAGTTTTTAATACCATAAATATAAATAACTATTATTTATCAGACATTCTTGACCACATAAACAAACACTCCTTGGGGTCCTCAGTAATTTCTAATAGTGTAAAGGAATCCTTAAACCAAATGGTTTGACAACTACTCCTCTGAGAAAATGTTTCTTGACGTATGTCCACTGACCATCTGCATCAGAGCTATCTGGGATACTTGATAAAAATATAGATTTCTGGACTCCATATAAGACTTACTAAATCATAACTTCTGGGGTCATGAACTTATATTTTTACCATGGCCTTCAGGTGATTCTTATGCACACTAATGTTAGAAAGATCTAATAAAGAAGTATATAGACTTTGGAGTCTGATGGATTCAAACTCTAATTCTGCCACTTCCTGTTTGTCACCCTAGCCTATACCACTCTCTACCAACCGATTTCCTGCTCTTACTTTCCCCTCACCCCATCTCCTGAATCCTCTTCCAGCTGCATATCCTCAGTTAAATAGTTCCTGATTTCCAGAGTAAGCTGGAAAATTTCTATGTAAGAGGTGTTTAGGGGCAGCAATCTGGTTCTTAGAGAAAGTTAAGGACTCAAAAGTTGCACTTCCATAGGAAGCATATTGCTTTTACTTAGATTGTTTCATTTGGGGCAGCTATGTGGAGACGATAAGATTTTGGAGAGGGTAATATCACCTAGGCTACACCTCGGCATTACCACTTACCTATTTGCTTCTGCTGCTGAACAGGGAAGACCTCAGAGGATTTTATTTTCTATTCTTCACCTTGGAGCACATAGCACAGTGAAGATGGCAGCCATTTGGTCTTTCCTTAGCCCTGCCCCAAGTCGGTTATCCTTAAAGCTGTCGTCCACTTCCTCAATGTTCGCTGTGATTTGCATACACAGTTCTGACCAATCAGAGGTCTGAAACTGGTTTTAGATGTCACTGGTTTACCCAGTTAACAGAAACCTAACAGAAATCTGTGAAATTTTGCCCAGCAGTGAACAATCGCTTTAAGAACCACAGGCTTATTTAAATATAGAAAAATTTTCTGTAGAACAGTGCTATTCAAGGTATAGTCCACTAACGCACAAGCTCAGAATCATATAGGTCATTTTTAAAAAAATGCAGAGTCCTATGCTTCATCCCAGACCAAGTATTATCATAGTCTCTGGGAGTAAGACCTCTGAATTTGTAATTTTAATAATTTCCTCAGGTTATTATGGTAGAAAGTACAAAAACCATTGCCATGAGGAAATTTCAACAAGAAACAATAAAAATAAGAGGAAACATAAGCATATTCTGTATCACTACTTAGTTCTTTAATTGATAGCAAATAGGTAAATGATGTCACCCACATGCTTTTCCATATAGACATAATATTTGCTTCAATCTATGTAAGACTTTATACTATTCTATCAGTGTGCCAGTAGTACCAGGATGAGGGAGGCTAATTCACACTAACTAAAGTCACACTATATCAATGTATAAATCAGATGCCCATGCATTAGTTTATAATTGGAAATATTGTAAACACAGGAATGTTCAGTTTGATAACCAGCATATCCTGAATCTATTAGATAATACATATACAAAATTATAATCATAAATTACCATGGTGAGCCTGGAATCATTAAAAAAGGAGTCAGTAGGGCTTCCCTGGTGGCACAATGGTTGAGAGTCCGCCTGCCGATGCAGGGGACACGGGTTCGTGCCCCTGTCCGGGAGGGTCCCGCGTGCCGTGGAGCAGCTGGGCCTGTGAGCCGTGGCCGCTGGGCCTGTGCGTCTGGAGCCTGTGCTCCGCAACGGGAGAGGCCGCGACAGTGAGAGGCCCGCGTACCACAAAAAAAAAAAAAAAGGAGTCAGTAGATATTCTTAATGATTACTGCCTCAAGATCTAATTTGATCTACCTACCAATTTCCACCATTGGGTTGGGGACTAAAGTATTCCAATCTGATAATCAGGGCACTCTCTTTCTTAGCCATTTCTGTAAACTCACAGCTAGTTCTATGATTTTCCCTAATGTAGTAATTTTCTTTCTGATAATTCAGTCTTCCAATAACTGATTCGATTTTACATTTTCAATTTATGAACACATTCTATTCATGCCTCCCTGAAGCTCAACCAAAACTTTGAGTGTTTCCAAATTGAATTATCTACTCACAAGCAGGCTCTTGGGTTAATTTTGCAGGTGGCTTATCTTCTATGGCTTTTAATTTTTCTCAACTTCACCTTGAATTGACCCCATTGCACAGAAAAAAGGCAAAACTATGGAGACAATAAAAAAAAATCAGTGGTTGCCAGGGATGGGGCTGTTGGGGAGGGAGATGAATAGGCAGAGCACAGAGGATTTTTAGGGCAGTGAAAATACTCTGTATGATACTATAATGGCATATACATGTCATCATACATTTATCCAAACCCAGAGAATATACAATACCAAGAGTGAACCCTAAGGTAGACTTCGAGTGATTATGATGTGTCAGTGTAGGTTCATCTTTGGTTAAAAAAAATACCATTCTGGTGAGTGATGTTGATAACGGGGGAAGCTATGCATGTGTGGAGGGCAGAGAGTATATGGGAAATCTCTGTACCTTTCTCTCAATTTTGCTGTAAACCTAAAACTGCTCTAAAAAATAAAGTCTTAAAAAAACACATTCCAAATAAAATTACTATAAATGATAAGCATGCCATACCATCTTTCCCAAAAGATATTCCACCATATTGGCATTTCCATCTTTTTGCATCTCTACTCCACTTTGTCTGGTTTTGTTTTTGCTTTTTTTGATCTTATCTTAACCTTCTAAACAAATGAGATGATTCCTTTCCTGCCAACACAATGCAATTCTTCATGTGGGCACTCATTCTTATCTGAAGATTTTTTAAAAGGTCTAAAATATGTGTTTTTCACTGGCTGATAATCAACATTTATTTTTTAATGAAGACTGTATTTATAATTCATTTATCTAGGAAATTCTTTTTTCAGTCTTTGTTTAGGCCTCATAGATTGTGGAAGTATTTCAAAAGAGCAACTTGAGGAAAGCTAACCCTGTTGTTACTTCAAAGTTATGGAAGCTCATTATGAAACTTTTATTCAAAAGCATTAGTTATAAAAAGCAAAAACAGTAAAATTAGTACTAAAATGCATGGATATGTGGTAGATTCAGAAGGACCTTGGATTTAGAAAAGGATTCTAATGCTGCATCTTAGCTATAAAGTTATATAACCTTAGGCTATTCTTTTAGCCTCTGTGAGCCCAGTCTTCACATTGACAAAATAAGAAAAGTTGCCTCTGTCTATTTTATGGGTTTGGGTGAAAATCAAATAAGGTAATATATGTGAACATACTTCAAAAAGGTAAATGTTACAGGCTGATGTAATTTCATATTCTTATAATTATTAGTATTAAGAATTATCATGATATCATGAGGGCATAAAGGGAGGACCTATGACAAATTTTGAAATTAAAGTATATCTGAGTGACATTACACACACACACACACACACACACACAATGGTAAGGTTTTAGGAGGGTGCTATAAAAAATACAGATTGCTATGCAAATGTTGTTCACCACATATACCGCACTTGCATACATATTATTCTTTACTCTTTTTTGTGTCCAGTCCATCTTCCACACTGCTAACTCTAGTCACATTTCTTTAAAGTTGGTCACTCCCTAATGTTTATTTAATTAAAGTTGAATTCCTCAGTTTGGCAGAATGGCCCTGATCTTGAGCTTCTCCAAACTCATTTCTCCTTAATTTTCTTCCTCTTATTCTCCTTTCTTCCTCCATATATCACTGAAATTCCTATGCTTCAGCCACATAAAATACCTCACTATTCCTCAAATATCCCAGTATCTTTCCTAACTCTTTGACTTTGTACAAACATGTTGTTTCCTTTGCCTAAAATACCTTTCTTTTAATCCCCGACTTTCCAGATCCTCCTAGCAGGAAACAATTTCTTTCTCTTTTATGTTGCCATGGCATGTTCACTAATTCATTCAGTCAATATTTATTGAGTGCTTACTATGTGCCCAGCAGTGTGCTAGAAAATGCTGGTGACATTACAATACAATCATGGTCCCTAAACTCATAGATTTTAGGACCACTCATATTAAATAAATAACCTACAAATAACTATATAATTAAAACTGTGATAGTGCTATAAATAAAATGCATAGGGTTTGATAACAGCATATAGCTAGTACTTAGTAAATGCGATCAGGGAAGACCTCTCTTTGAAAGAGGGATTTAAAATAAGAACTGAAAGATGAATAGTCATGAGCCAGGTAAAGAGGATGAGGGCCAATTCAAAGCAGAAGGAAAAACATATATGAAGGTACTGAGACAGGAATGAGCTTGGCTCCATCAAGAAACAATAGGCTAATATGACTGGAAGGTAATGATTAATGGTGATGGTGGCATGGGATAATGCTGAGGAAATGGGCAGGAGTATGATCATGAAGGACCTTATTGACAATATTAAAAATTTTGAACTCTGTCCAAAAACTCATGGGAAAAGTTCTGAATAGAGAAGAAATAGAGACATGCTTATATTTGTATTTTAGAAAAATCATTCTCTCTACTATGTGGAAAAGAGATAGGAGATAAGACTGGATACAGAAGGAACGTTAGTCTAGGTGAGATATGACAGTTAGTTGGACTAGGTTGGAGCTAGAATGCTATGGCTCTTGAATAACATACTTAACTGGGCAACATACTGTACATCAAATGTGGAACCACTGAAAATTTTAAGTGGGAAAGTGACATTATCATATATTCATTTTTAAAAGATCACTTTGCCCCACGTATGAAGAAATGATATTTTGTTTTAAGAAGGAATGCAGAACAGGAGTCCAGGTATGATAATTTGGATGGGGTGGTGGCAGTCGATGAAGATGGTCTGAACTAGGATGTTGGCACTAGAGTAGGAGACAAATGAGCAGATATGAGATACTATTTTGGAGGTAGAAGCAAGAGGACTTGGTGACTGATTGGATATGAGGTAAGGGAGAAAAAGAAATCAAGGATAACTACCAAGTATCTGGAACTCATTAGACAGAGGTGCCATTTATTGAGATGGGGTCACTAAAGAAGATTAGTAGTAAAAGGTGGGTGAGCAAATTCATTTCTGTACATGTTAATTTTGAGATGTCTGCTAGACATCCAAATAGAGATTTTGAATAGGCAGTTGATTATGAGTCTGGGGCTCCAAGGATGCACACTTGGCTGTCTACCTGATATTGATACTTCAGACTCTGAAGACTTTGTAGACTTGAAACATACTTGCAGACTCTGACACTACATGGAGAATTTCTTTAGGGTAGCAATAATGATTAATTCATCTATTGTTTCCTGTGGTATCAAACACATAAGAAATGCTCGATTGGGCTTCCCTGGTGGCGCAGTGGTTGAGAGTCCGCCTGCCGATGCAGGGGACACGGGTTCGTGCCCCGGTCCGGGAAGATCCCACATGCCGCGGAGCGGCTGGGGCGGTGAGCCATGGCCGCTGAGCCTGCACGTCCGGAGCCTGTGCTCCGCAACGGGAGAGGCCACAACAGTGAGAGGCCCGCGTACCGGAAAAAAAAAAAAAAGAAAAAAAGAAATGCTCTATATATTTGTTTATTTGAATTAAATTATGTAGTCAGTTTCAGTCACTGTTTCATCACAACTCTAAACACATAATCAATGCTATACAAAAAAAATTATTCAGTAACCCATATGTTTTGTCTTTACATGACAAGTGGTAATTTAACATGTTTTTTGAATGAATTGGCATAACTCAATAGATATTCTATCACTGGGCTTTTGGAATTAGAAGTGCTTGGAACACAAATTCTCATAAAAATACACACATGTTAGAACTTCCGGCTATGGCTAGGTGAGGAGGTTAGGAAATCTTTCCCAAAAGCACTATAAACCTGGACAAAATTTAAAAAGCAACCATTTCAGCACTCTGGAAATTGACCAAAACTATATATCCATCTGAGGAGTGTTTATTCCTGAAACATCGCTGACCTTGGAGTACAAAGAGTGGGGAATCTGTGGCATTAGGACCTGGAGCTGCTTCCATAACCTCCACCCTCCAGTTCATTCAGCACAGAGGTTCTGTCAGGACTTATGCACTAAAAACCACAAAACATTGCTGAGAGAAATTAAAGAATATCTAAATAAATAGATATTTCATGCTCTTAGATAGGAAGACTCAATGTTATCAAGATAGTAATTCATCATCAATTGATGGATAGACTAAATGCAAACCCTATCAAAGTCCCAGCCGGCTTCTTTGCAGAAAATGATATTGATGAGCTGATCTTAAATTTCATATGGAAATACAAGGAACCAGAATAGCCAAAACAAACTTGAAAATGTGGAACAAAATTGGAGGATTCACACTTCCCAATTTCAAAACTTAAGATAAAGCCACAGTTAATCAGACAGTGTAGTATTGGCCCAAAGATAGGCATATAGATAAGTGATACAGAATTCAAAGTTCAGAAATAAATTCTAACATTTATGGTCAGTAGATTTCCAACAAAAGTACCAAGACAATTCAATGGGGGAAAGGATAGTTTTTTCAACAAAGGAGTTGGGACAACTGGATACCCACATTTTAAAAAAA
The DNA here is from genome assembly GCA_004363435.1 of Platanista minor. Classification (NCBI taxonomy): domain Eukaryota; kingdom Metazoa; phylum Chordata; class Mammalia; order Artiodactyla; family Platanistidae; genus Platanista; species Platanista minor. The sequence continues at coordinate 12,444 of RJWK010038502.1, read as the reverse complement.
ATAGAGAGGGAATTCCTTGGCGATCCAGTGGTTAGGACTCGGTGCTTTCACTGCTGAGGGCACAGGTTCAATCCTTGGTTGGAGAACCAAGATCCCTCAAGCTGCATGGTGGGGCCAAAAAAAAAAATAGAGAAAGAAATTAGACCCTTAATTCGTACCATATACAAAAAATTAACTCAAAATGGATCACAGACCCAAATTTAAGAGCTAAAATATATAACTTCTAGTAGAAAATACAGGAGAAAATATTCGTGACCTTGAGTAGGGCAGAGAGTTCTTAGATACAATATTGAAAGCATGATACATAGAAGAAAAAATTGATCAATTTGAATGTACCAACTTTCGCTCCTCAAAAGTCACCAATAAGAAAATAAAAGTACAAGCCACAGACTAAAAGAAAGCATTTGCAAATGATAGATCTAATAAAAAGCTTGTAGATCCACAGCCATGGCCAGTCCAGGGGCTGCTTTCTGCTGCCTGGATGCCTTGTCTGGAGTGGGGGCCTTAGGCCTGGCTTCCTATGGGGCACACTTAGCCCAGTTCCTGGATGCCTACAGGAAGGAGCTCTTTCAAAAGACCAACAAACACCACTTTTTACACAGCCTGGCCCTGCTAGGGGTGCTCCTGTGCAGAAAGTCCCTCTGGGCAGGGTTACTGCTAGCTTCTGGAACTACCTTTTTCTGCACGAGCTTTAACTACCAGGCTCTGAGTGGACACCCCAGCGCCCATACTTTGGCCCCTGTGGGAAGGAGCCTGCTACTCTTGGGCTGGCTTGCCTTGGCTCTTTGAGCTTCCTTGTGTTTAATTTCTGAGGACATTTTTTAGACTTGGAGCAGGGATGGGATTAAAAGTGAAAGGCAAATTAAAAAAATAATAATAAAATAAGAAGCTTGTATACAGAATATTTGAATAACTCTTACAACTCAAAAATTATTAGGAAGACAAAAACCTAATTAAAAATAGGCAAGTGATTTGATTAGACATTTCATCAAACAAGTTATGAATAGCTGAAAAGGATATGAAAAGATATGCAACATCATTAGTCATTAGGGAAACGTAAATCAAAATCCCAATTAGAAACTACTACATATCCACTAGAATGGCTATAATAAAAAATACAAATGGTACTAAGTGTTGGGGATGCAGAGAAAGCAGACCACCTGTGCATTGCTAGTGGGAACATAATATGGTACAGACACTTTGGAAAATATTTTGCAGTTTCTTAACAAGTTAAACATAAATTTATCATATAATAGCCATTTTACTTTTAGGAATCTAACCGTAAGAGATAAAGATATATGTCCAAAAATATATGTCCACATAGAGGCATGTTGTAACTATTCATAGTAGCATTATCCATAATATGAAAAAACTGGAAAAAATCCAAATGTTCATCACCTAGTAAATGGATGAACAAAATGTGATATATTTACACAATGGAATACTATTAATCACTTAAAAGGAACAAGCTATTGATACATGCTACTACATGAATACACCTTAAAAACATGCTCAGTGAAAGAAGCTACACACAATGGGCCACATATTATATGATTCCATTTATATGAAATGTATAGAAAAGACAAATTTACAGAGAAAGAAAACAGAAGAGTATATGCTTAAGCCTGGGCATGGGAGAAGAGATTAACTGCTAATGAGTATCACAGAAATTTTGGATGATGGAAAAATTTTTAAATTGAATTGCGGTGATTATTGCACAATTCTATTAATTTACTAAAATCATTGAATTATATACTAATAAGAGTGAATTTTATAGTATGTATACTACATTTCAATAAATCTGTTTTTAAAAACACAGAGATATATTTTAAATGGAATAATTTGGTGGACTTCCTTTATGGCACCTACATGGTTTTCCTCAGGCTTACCATATTTTCATAATTTCCTCATTTACACTAACACTCCTTACATAACAATGAGTCACAAGCCTATATTTCCAGCCCTGACTGCGAAGCTTTTTCCCAGTTCTAACTTCATATATCCAGTTACGTTTCAGACTACTCCCTGCTAACTAACTTCTCCACCTCAATAAACTTTCCTTCTCATTTTTCCCATAACTATTAGTTATTCCTGCTTTTTACATCTTCTCATACCCTTAGTACCGATATAAAATATTTTCACATGATATGTTTTACTTATTAATATAACTGCTCCTGGGATACTGCATGCTTTTATCGTAAATTAGACTGTGAGCTACATCAAAGGCAACTTTCATAGTTTTTTTTCTGTACCTTCAAAACAATCAACACAGTGCTGAGTATACAGAAGGCGATCATTAAATGAATGTTGATTTAAATTAATAATTCTCAATTCTTGCATTTATCATAAGTTTATGAGTGCCTACTATGTGTAAAACACTGGATTCAGTGCCATCAAGGAGGCAAAGTAATATATAATACATGATCTCTCTTCTGAAGGAATTTATAATCAAGCTGGGCACATAAAGAGTTAGCAAATACAAGACTACCATTCAAAAAGGATGTCAAGAAGCAATCCATGATTAAGAAAAAATGAGGAAACAAAACCAGTGATTCCAGGATCAGAAAAGTTGCTAAACTGAGCCTTAGAAGAGATAAGTTGGATATTAAAAAATGAGAGAGGTTGAGAAGACTTCAGGCAGGGAAAATGGACTGAGAAAGGCAGAGATGAGAATTCAGGGTTTATGTAGAGGATTTGGGAGAAAATTAAGTTAGAAAAGTAGATTGAGGTCAGAAATTGAATGGCCATGAAGGCCTGATTAAGTTGTCCAGACTTTATTCTGTTAAAATAGTCATTTACTGAGCATTTACTATGTGGTTTGTGGTTTATATGCATAGTGGGCATTTGTTGTATGTTGGATATTGGGTATCCATTCCCTCAGTCTCATAGTACTGATTTTCTTTTGAGAAGAATCCAGTGGGACTGTAACTAGAGGCCTTTCCCTATTGTAGTTAAGGGGCAAGCAATTAAATTGAAAGTGACTGAAGTTTCAGTTTATCTCATCCTCAACATCATGATTAGACTATTCTGGTTATGAGGCCCTTGTGTTTTCTGCTTCCTAGTTATTCAGAGCTACTTCAGTTCCTGCCTGTTTCCAGACCTGACTCACCAGCTTTCCACAGATTCTGTGATACCTTGTTATTTTCCAATGAATTAAACTTTGAATAAAATAGCCAGAGTTGATTTATGGTGCTTGCAACTGAAAAGTCCTAATTGATATAGTTATATATTATTTTCCACATTCCACTGATAAAGAGACTGTGGGTTAGTGAGATTAAGTAACTTCCCAATGCCAGACAGCTAGCAAGTGGCAAATGTGGGTATGTTTGATTCTGAAATCTAATTTCTATAAAATTACTTACCAGAGGCTGTACGTCATGACCAAGACTCAAACTCTAGTTTGTCTGACTTCGAAACTGGTATTTTTTTCCCTACACCACTCTGCCTTTCAATGAGAATTCACTGTAGATTTTCAAGAAGGGTATGATATGATGAAAATGGCATTTTAGAAAGGTTAATTTCACAATAGAATATAGGCTGGAAGGGAAGCAAGAGAGCTTGAGGTAGGGAGATAGATGACGAGGATGAGGTAAATAATCCAGGTGGAAAATGACAGTGGTCTGAAATAGTGAAATGACAGAATGCAAGAGAGTATAGATGGGAACAGTAACTAGAATACTTTGTCAGTTGTCATAGCTATCTCTCTGAAATGTGCATCCCATTAATTTTTACTATTTTATAATAACTTCGGTTCAGTGATTTCAAATTTCAGTCCAGTAAGCATATGTCTTTTACTGAGTTAAACAGAATCTCTTAGTAAGCGTATTATAAATGTACATCATTTGCAGCTAAATTATATGTACATCATTTGCAGAAAAATGCAATTTGCCTAGTGATTTTATGATCAAGCAATATTTTATGGCTTTAAATTTCTTCAAATCATCACAAAACCACAGGAAAGAAAGGATATCACAAAATCCAAATAGTTATTTGTAAGAATTGGCCTAAGTTTTCCCCACAAAGCTAAAAATAGACTTCTCAGAAGAATGGTTAATCTACTCATGACCTTCACTTTCCAGGCAACTTGAGCCTCCAGAAGCAAGAGTCATTTTCTCTATTAAAAATGGCTGTACAAGTCAATAGGAAAAATGATATGAGTTTTGAAATAAGAGGAAAGGAAACAATTTGAATGAAAGAAACGTATACAGATCAGGCTATATAAGTGCTGCTCAAGCAAAAGATACTTCATACTTTGCAAAAGCAATAATTGTGACAGTACTCAAACTCTCCATATAAACCTTGCTTGACTAAACAACAACCCAAACTTTGCAGAAACAACATTATTCATTGTTGCCTTAACTTTTCCCTTTTTAGTTACAAAAATAATATATGCTCATTATTTTAAAATTCAAAAAGTACTTCAGAATAGAAAATAAAAGTTTAAAGCTTTTTCTTCTACTAATTACATCAGTTTGGTGTGTATATTTTCAGACATTTTTCTATGAGTATGAAAACATACACACACGCACACTCCATATATGTACCTTTTTATATGTATTTTTTACATAAATGAGATCATACTGCAGATATTGCTTTGCAACTTGGCTTTTTCATTTGACACTCTACTGTGGGCATCTTTTGCACACATTGAGAACCAGCTCTTTTGTTCTGTTACCAAGGCAGATGTGTTCTCAAGCCCTAGTTTCTGGCATTTTCCCAATCATTTAAATGCTTCAATAACTGCCTTTTGTGTTAAAAACAACTTGACTTACCAAGGAAAAGTGCCTTTTAAATAATAAAGAAATTGGGGAATTTGTTTCTTAATATGCTACAAGAAAGGAAAATTCAATGTGACATGTAGATGCTTAATTCAAACAGCAAGGCTCTGGTAACAAACAAAATCTGGTTCTCAGAGTAGTCTTTTCAAAAACTTATTTTATTGTGATAAGAACTCTTAACATGAGATCTATCCTCTTAACAAATTTTAAGTGTACAATATATTATTGTTGACTATATATACGATATTATACAACAGATCTCTAGAGCTTATTCATCTTACTTAGCTGAAACTTAATTTGTGGCTATTTTTATGACATCGAGTACAATTTATTAAAAGGAGATGCCCTGATATCTTGATATATATTTTCCTTTAAATGCCAATTATCTGTAAAGAAATTTTCAGATAATTATTTTCTAGAAACCTTGTCTTATGAAAGAAAATACTAATGAAACAGAGGGTTAAGTAAAGAGACATTTTAATTTAATATTATAGATCCTCATTAAATTCCAGAATTTTTCTTCTAAAGACTCTGCATAGTCTCCTAGCTATTAATAAAGTATGTGAGGTGCTCTTATTTAGAAGTTGGTTGCTAAAAACTAATTCTTTAAATACTGAAAATGTACTAAACTAATGTGATTTGCTGCATGTCAGGTATGCACCAGTAAATCTGGCATATTTAGGAGATGGGACAATTGTTAAATAAAAGTAGGATGTAATTAAAGGCTAAAAATGTCTTTTACTTCAGCAGCAAGTAAAAACACTCCTGCTCTCAGGAATCTAGTTCATTAGTTTAAGAAATTGGCTTTTTAGTACTAAGTTTGTTCTTGTGCAGAGCAATACTCTGTGTGAGGATGGAGAGTTACATATAAGAAAATATCTCAGTCCCCGTCCTAGGGAAATTTAAAATATACTTGGGGAAAGAACGTGTGTTTGTAAAAGAAATGTGGCTATGTGGTTCTGTTATAATGTTTATCAAAAAGTATATAGGGCTTCCCTGGTGGCGCAGTGGTTGAGAGTCTGCCTGCCGATGCAGGGGACACGGGTTCGTGCCCCGGTCCGGGAAAATCCCACATGCCGCCGAGCAGCTGGGCCCGTGAGCCATGGCCGCTGAGCCTGTGCATCCGGAGCCTGTGCTCTGCAACGGGAGAGGCCACAACAGTGAGAGGTCCGCGTATCGCAAAAAAAAAAAAAAAAAAAAAAAAGTATACAAAACTTTAATGTAGCTTCAGTAAATAAGCCCTGAAATAAATAAAGAGTTGAAGGAACTACATCCCACTGGGCAGCATTCTTGGAAAAGATAAGTTTAGTAAAGAAGTTAGAATTCACTGATAGAGCACTCACCATGTTCAAAGCATTTTACATGTATTATGTTATTTAAAGCTCACCATGGTTCTATGAGGAAGGTATTATTAGTACCCTCATTTCACAGATGAGGATACTGGGGCAAAGGGAGTTGAAAAATTTGCCCAAGGTCACCAGATACAGCTTACGCTTATATGCACAGATCTGATTCCAGACAGTGGAGCATCACCAAAACTTTGGGATTAGAACAGGTATAGGATAAGTATTTTCAGGAAGACTTTTCAAAACACTATGTATAGCATATATTAGAAGCTAAGGAGCAGCATGGAGAGCACTGTAAGCAGATTGGTCATGTAGTCTAATAATTCATGTAATTCTGTCTCTGCCATTTTTAACCTTTCTTCCAAAGAAGGCTAGACACATTCTCATGATGCCAGATAATGAAACTGTGTTAATTAGAGCATTTGGTTAGCTCTAAACAAACAATGCCTAATTAGTCTTTTAGACAGACAAACATTGATTATAAAACAAGACAGACAAAACTGGTCAATATCATAATTTTGAAATTTTGGTTACAATTGTTTTAAAAGAGTCACTAAAACACAGTTATGAATCTGGAGAGTTTATGGTTGCATTTCTTGTTTCTTTCTCTGTATTAAATAGATTTTTTGATAACTAAAACAAAGAGTTCATTAGCCATCCTGTTCATTTACTCGCTTGTAGTCAGTCATGATGTCATTTCCTCGCCTCTTCTCTTTCATTGATGAGTTACAGAAGAGTGAAGAGTTAGCTATCTTCACCTTGAAAGTATTAATACTAACTAGATTTGCGGAAGCATTAGTCTTTACTACAAGATAAGCATGTAATTTAACTGAAAAGCCTGCCACAGTGGACAATAAACCAAGGATATTAGTTCTCACTTTAACAACAAAATGTGACTTTGGGTCACAAGGCAAATTTAACTTATCTTCTAAGTTGAAAGGTTGGTGCACATATAAAACACAGCAACTCAAGCTGATTAAACTTATTAGCCTTGGCCCTGGATCATACTTACTTAACTGGGATAGGAATCCCTATGCGGCCCTGTGAATGGTATAATAACAGACAGCAGTTATAGAACGTTTATGCATATGAATAGATAATTTCCACAGATTAGCCCCTTAATGCTTATGTAACAACCCAATAGGGCTATTCCTATAATCATCCTCTTTTTAAAAGAAAACTGAGAGTTGGAGATGTGTGACCTGTCTAGGGTTATACAGACAGTAAGCGGAAGGATTTAAATGCAGGCAGTCTGACCCCAGAGCCTTTGCTGTTTTGCCTGAAACACAGGAAAATGGAGGAGATCATCATAGTGCATCATCCTGGGTGTCAGTTTTACTCAGGGACCAGGAATCTTATATAAAAACTATGTCAATAAATTATGGAACACAAGTCAAATATTGAAAGGAAACGTGTAGATAAAATGTGTAGATTTCAAGGGAGTTTCCTGCTTTCAGTGGGTAGCTTCAGGTCATATCTTCAGGCCTCTCGAAGTACAGGTTCCTTTGCTGCTGGGGATACTAAATGGAAAAAATTCCTAGGATATTTTTCATTTAACTGTGGATTGAATACATTGGCATTTACTTTAAGCTCTGACCTCCCAGTGTTTGGCTGTTAACCAAATAAAGTCATCAGGCATGTTACATTTAATGAAAAACATCTTTTTCATTAAACTAGCTTGTTTAGTATACCTTGTCAGTTCAAGCTAAGTCTCTTGTAAGTCAGAGGAACTTGAGTACTGATGCCCCTATAGGTGCTAATACCATGAGGACATAACTGTTACCAGAGGAATGGAAAAGTGGCCAGGGCTGTCACTTAACTCCAGTTCTAGTACCTCTGTCCAAGAGTTCATTCACTTCTGTTCATTAAAGATGGTATAGTAGAGTGGTTAAGAACTCAACTTCTGGAATCAAACCATCTGGTTTCACATCTGGGCTTTTTTGATTATAAACTGTGTGACCTTGGACAAGTTATTCACTTAGTCTCAGTATCCTCATTGAGGATATAATACTAAGGATGAGATGAAGATGTCATACAAGGATAGTATAAGGATGATAATGAACCCCTCAATGGGTTCATTAAAATACTAAAAATAAAGCACTTAGTCCAGTGTCTGATACATGAAAGTGATAAATAAAGTTAGTTATTATTATTCAGTGACAACTATGTATAGTTACTACACAATGCTTATGCTTAGGGTAATCATCCATTATTAGAGGACCTGAACAATCTTTATTTACTCCTTAATTTGACCCTAAACCAAAAACATTAACATTTGTGAAAATGACTTTTTGCATACCTAATAATATATGTAAAAGTGTGTTAACTGCAGAATTGTTTGTAGTGACAAATAAATGGAAAGTCCTAGAATGTCCATCTAATAAGGAAGGCCTCAGTTTTCCCAGTCTGTATAAGGAGATTGGACTAGATCATTTCTAAAATCCCTTCCACCTCCAACAAGGACAATATTTTCACCAATACTCTAAGCAATAGAAACGAGGTAGGAAAATCTAAGGTATTAGGTGGGTATTTAAAATTAAGTCACAGTGCACAGTACTCTACAATTAACCAACACATAAAAAGTTAAAAAATATGTTATTAATATCAAGAACAGAAATCATTATTTAACACATTGCGAGTTATTTTATTATATTTTAAGATTTATGTAATTAATTGCATGCAAATTTTATACTCTTAACCTTTATAATGGAATAAAAAAATCAAAAATAAACATGAGATGTGAGTTTGAGGTTTAGATATGAAGATGCATAATTTAGGACTATCAGGAAGTTTGAAAGCTCACAAGAAAGAAAGGGGGCTGTGTGTGCTGAAAAACACTAAAACAATATTGGTTTGAATTTTATTTAAAATTATGTTGATTTTTTTTCTTTGAAATAACAGGAGACATTCTGTAGGCAGACAATGCCAAGCAGGATGAGTGGCTATTTGACTTTTGAACTATCAGGACCTAATATTATTATTAATATCAAGGAGTTACCAACATCCATGAAATTTCCACTCTCATGCATATTTGAGTTGGAAAATCTCTATTTGTAGAGTCCTATGCTGTTTCCAAAATAGAATTCACAGTATAGTCACAAAGAAATGCTATGAGTGGCTTGAGACTATATAATAAGAAAGGTTCCTTTACACATAATCTTGATCAACAATATTATGAAAAATAGTAAACAATGTTGAATTTGAGGTCTATGTGCCATTTTTAGCCCCACTTATTTTATTTATTTATTTTAAATTAATTTTAAATTAATTAATTTTTATTTTTGGCTGCATTGGGTCTTCACTGCTCTGTGTGGGCTTCCCCTAGTTGTGGCGAGCAGGGCCTCCTTTTCGTGTGGTGCACAGGCTCTTCATTGCGGTGCCTTCTCCTTGTTGTGCAGCACGGGCTCTAGGTGTTTGGACTTCAGCAGTTGCTCAGTAGATGCAGCACGCGCTCTAGGTGTTTGGGCTTCAGCAGTTGCTCAGTAGTTGCAGCACGAGGGCCATAGAGCACATGGCTTCAGTAGTTGCGGCCCGTGGATTCAGTTAATGCAGAGCACGGGCTCTAGGGCACGTGGGCCTCAGTAGTTGTGGCGCATGGGCTCAGTAGTTGTGGCTCACGGGCTCTAGAGTGCAGGCTCAGTAGTTGTGGCACACGGGCTTAGATGCTCCACGGGATGTGGGATCTCCTCGGACCAGGGATCAAACCCGTGTCCCCTGAATTGGCAAGTGGATTCTTAACCACTGTGCTATGAGGAAAGTCCATAGCCCCATTTTAGAGAGGAAGAATAGAGGTAATAAAAGTGAGTTAGCTTGCCCAATATCTAATAAAACTAGTAAGAAGAAATATCAGGATTCAAGCCCAGCAATTCTGACTCCAGGACCTGTATTAAAATCACTTAGGTCATAAAGTCTCACTAAGGAAATTAAATGCTGAAACTTGATTATTATTGAGATTCTACTCTTTTAAACTCTAAGGGTTTTTAAAATTATGTGTATGTTATTTGATATAAAAATGACCATCACCTCTGAAGAGCTATGGAATAGGTATTTGTTCCCACCAGCAGGAATATTTGCAATTCCATAAGACTTACTTTTTCTCAGATGACACACTTAATCAAATTAATTAAATATATTTGGGTATTCTGGATGAAAAATGGCAGAAAATATCATTTGGGCTTGTTCTACATTGTCCAAATATAACACAAAATTTAGAAATAGTTTTTGCAGTCATACTTACATGCATGGACTTTGCTCACCATTCAAATCCTTTGAATTTTTCCTCCCTTTTTAGTCGAATGAAATAAAATGCTTCCAAACTTGCAATTAAAAAGGTTTGCTTTATTTGAGTTTTTATGTGAGAATTCTTCAAATGAGTACTGTGGGAAAAAGATTCTTGAGTGTCCTTGTAAAAGTGTTTCTCTGTGATGTGGATTTACATTTTTGAACAATGTATGCTATTTTTAAGTTGAAAACAAGCATTAGAATAAATATCCAAATTAGTAACTAATTTTCCTTTTCTGCTATTGCATTAATTGTAACTGTTCTCTTAAATTCCATGCAGTTAAGGTTATAATGCCAAAAATGTAATTCACAAATATTTCCTTTTAAAAATCAAATGTTATGGGGGGAATATTCCATCTGTGTCAAAAAAGATTATGCATGTTCATTGGTACAAAGTTTGATATGTTTATTAAATCAAGTTTCTTAAAAATAAAAAAAATAAAATGTTATAGCTACATACCATATTCTATTCATTTGTGTGTACCCTTATTTTAGGAATGAATATGGAATGATATAATTTTGATTTGAAAAACAGTAGTGTGAAATACTAACCAATTTTTATTACTGTTCCTTTTTAAACCACAATTTATTAACAGCTTGAAAAAGCTGTCTATTTAATTTTACCAAAGAGGTCTCTCTTAACCAAGGCGAGAAAAACAGAGGCATTATTTGTACTCCTGAATAATGCTAGCTACCATTCCTGTGGCTGGATTATAGACAGCTACACACTGGCAACTCCAGAAACTAGAAGAGCATTTGATGTTTCTTGTGTTGATTGGTTTTCTAGGTTATTACTGTTGTTATTTGCCTCTTTCTCTCAGATATTTGAGAGCAGAAATGAAGGGCCAAGGATGAAGATCCACCTTCTGTAACTGTTTCCACTGCAATGAAATTCTGTTGTCATACAATTTGGTTCTATTTTCCTCTCAAATAGGCCTAACAAATATTTGCCAAATAGGTGATTAAAATCAGTACTCAAGGGAACAGAATAGAGAGTACAACATACACCCACACATACATGGACAACAAATTTTTGATGAAGGTGCAAAAGTAGTTCAGTAGAGAAAGGAGTTTTTGTAACAAATGATGCTGGAACAGTTGGTTATCCATTTGCAAAAAAGAAAAAAAAAAGAATTTCAATCCACATCTTCTACCACATACAAAAACAGATCAGATTGAAATATAAAACCTAAAAGTATAAAACTTTTAAAAAAGATAGAAGAATATCCTTGTGACCTTGGGCCAGGCAAAGATGATACCAAAAGCATGGGAACCTAGGGGCAGGACAGGAATACAGACGCAGACGTAGAGAATGGACTTGAGGACAGGGGAGGGGGAAGGGTAAGCTGGGATGAAGTGGGAGAGTAGCACTGACATATATACAGTACCAAATGTAAAATAGATAGCTAGTCGGTATGCTAAGTGAAAGAAGATAAGCAAAAAGAGGGATATATTGCATGATTCCATTTATACAACATTCTAGAAAATGCAAGCCAATCTATAGAAACAGAGAGATGATCAGTGGTTACCTAGGGACCGGGTAGGGCATGATGAAACTTTTGGGGGTGATGAAAATGTTCATTTTATTGACTGTGGTGATGACTTCACAGGTGTATAGATTTATCAAAACTTAGCAAATTGTACACTTTATGTATGATTATATCTATTGCACAGTTGACCCTTGAACAACTCGGGGGTTAGGGTCACCCATTCTCTGCACAGTCGAAAATCTTGTGTATAACTTTATAGCCTGCCACAGTATCCATGGTTTTGCATTCAGGGATTCAAGTAACTGCAGCTTGTGTAGTACTGTAGTATTTACTGAGAAAAATTCGTGTATAAGTGGGTCCATGCAGTTCAAACCTGTGTTGTTCAAGGGTCAACTGTACTTCATTAAATTTGTTTTAAAAAAGAATGGTAAGCTGTGACAAAGTGAGAGAGTGGCATGGACATATATACACTACCAAACGTAAAATAGATAGCTTGTGAGAAGCAGCCGCATAGCACAGGGAGATCAGCTCGGTGCTTTGTGACCACCT
>RJWK010038501.1:0-20774 GCA_004363435.1 Platanista minor | reverse complement strand
TGCATTGAATCTGTAGATTGCTTTGGGTAGTAGAGTCATTTTCACAATGTTGATTCTTCCAATCCAAGAACATGGTATATCTCTCCATCTATTAGTATCATCTTTAATTTCTTTCATCAGTGTCTTATAATTCTCTGCATACAGGTCTTTTGTCTCCTTAGGTAGGTTTATTCCTAGATATTATATTCTTTTTGTTGCAGTGGTAAATGGGAGTGTTTTCTTGATTTCACTTTCAGATTTTTCATCATTTGTGTGTAGGAATGCCAGAGATTTCTGTGCGTTAATTTTGTATCCTGCTACTTTACCAAATTCATTGATTAGCTCTAGCAGTTTTCTGGTAGCATCTTTAGGATTCTCTATGTATAGTATCATGTCATCTGCAAACAGTGAGCAGAGGTAGAGTTACAGTCTTGGAAATGCACATGTGAGGTCTAGGCTGAACCACACCCCGAGACTTTCCATTCTGCCCGTGATCTCTACTGCTTTCATTGCTTTCCGGGCCTTCTGTCTGCTCGGTTGGTGACAGCACGGTTTGTGTAGATACTCAGGTTCATGAGGAGGCAGAGGAACTCTGGGAGACATCAAGGCTTCTCTCTCCTGCTCTTTTCCCTTTGCTACGAGCACAGTGCCAGCATGCACTGCGGCTCCAGCTTAGTCCACTATTCAAACCATCTATGTCTCACGTTAAAGCTTAAGATAAAGTGGAAGGCAACGCCAGTGGAATAGCCAGAAATATTTACATAGCGCCTTCTGAGAATCAAAGAAAATAGCATCAGGTTTTAGAGAAAGGCAGAGACCCTGGACACCAGTTATGGGGTTGCATCATGATGTTTTCAGCACAAGATCCCCAGTAGGTGGGGATCAATCTCTTTTATCAGCATGTTCTTGTAAGTATTTTGTGATATTTTCCTTTTAACCACCCTAAATTGTCAAATTACTCTTAATCAGCTTCACATCAATAAACAGCATTGTCCCCCTTTACCAGGTTGTTAATATAAAATGTCTTCAGTCAATCCAATGGTATTATGTTAGTTTCCTAGGGCTGCTGTAACAAAGTACTACAGACTGTGCCGCTTAAACAACAGAAGTTTATTGTCTCACAGCTCTGGAGGCCAGACGTCTCCAGAGATCAAGATATTGGCAGGGCCACGCTCCCTATGAAACCCTTAGGGGAGGATCCTTCCTGGCCTTTTCCAGCGTCTGGTGGCCCCAGACATTCCGTGGCTTCTGGCAGCACCTCTCCAGTCTTCACATGGCATTCTTCCCGAGTCTCTTCATATAGTCCTCCTTCTAAGTGTGTCCATCTCTGTATCAAAATGTCCCCTTTTTATAAGGACACCAGTCATATTGGTTTAGGACCTAACCCTCATGACCTCATCTTGACTTGACTACATCTGCAAAGGCTAATTCTGAATAAGGTCACATTCTAAGGTACTATGGAAACACAGTTGAACTCCTAATAGCTATCCAAGTTGTTTAAATTAGTTTTCTTCTTTATTTCACCAATAGAGGTTTATTAAATTTTTTTTTTTTTTTTGCGGTACGTGGGCCTCTCGCTGCTGTGGCCTCTCCCGTTGCGGAGCACAGGCTCCGGACGCGCAGGCTCAGCGGCCATGGCTCACGGGCCCAGCCGCTCCGCGGCATGTGGGATCTTCCCAGACCGGGGCACAAACCCGCATCCCCTGCATCGGCAGGCGGATTCTCAATCACTGCGCCACCAGGGAAGCCCTCTATTAAATTTTTAATGGAGATTTTGGGTGGATCTCCAATGATGCTTTTAGAAATATAACTATTTAACCTTTTTGCAGTGAAAGGTAAAAAAACAGACCTAAGGGGCTTCCCTGGTGGTGCAGTGGTTGGGAGTCCACCTGCCGATGCAGGGGACGCGGGCCCGTGAGCCATGGCCGCTGAGCCTGCGCGTCCGGAGTCTGTGCTCCGCAACGGGAGAGGCCACAGCAGCGAGAGGCCCACGTACCGCAAAAAAAAAAAAAAAAAAAAAACAGACATAAGAAGCAGTGATTCAATGGCAGTTTCTGCTGTCAGACTTGGGCTCAAATCTCAGTTTTGCTCCTCACTAGCAGTGTGACCTTGGGCTTAGCCTTTCTTGAGTCCCAGTGTCCTCATCTGCTAAATGGGAGAATGATCCTCACCTTGAAAGGTAAAGGAATTAAGTTACTTGATCTAGTTAAATACTTAACATAGTATCTTGCAGTTAGTCAATACTCTATTACTCTTAAGATTATTGAAACCTATTGTCTCTTGGTTTCTAGCAAAACCTTTAGTTTTAGTAGAATATAAAAATATGCCCTGTGAGGTACTCTCTTATAGTTCCACTTTCTTCCCTTGTAAATGTAGGCATTACATCCTGCTCACTGAGCCATGGATAGGCAAACCAGAATCTCACCTTGTCACCTGTCCCCCTTCCGGTGGCAGCAGGTGGCTTCCTTGGGCATAGACTGGAACTGGAAGGCTGGGAAAACTCAGTACTGAGCACTGCAGGCCCAGAGGGGTAGAGGAGCCCAGGATATCAGAAACTCAAGGATGGAGGCAGCAGATATGGGAAATGGAGATAGTTAGGGTGGCCAGAGGTCCTGCATCCAAGGGGTCAGAAATAGGCATCCAGAAGTATCTGTTGCCAGATAGAGGGTGAGCCTGATCTTGCCGTGGTGGAGGCCCTGGGCCCAGAGGTGCTTGCAAGAAATAATTGCTGGAAATGTAAAGCCATTTGATTTCAGGCGTAATCGAGTATGGGTAGGGCAGAAGACAGACATTCTCGAAAGTCCTCTAAGCGTTACTGCAAGAGTTGTGCTTTTCATCATCAACCATCACCTGGCCTGAGGCACAAAATTTGAAGAATGAGGTGGCAACCTCTATGATTTGATTTCAGAGATATTATACAGGTCCTGAGAGACCCACTAATCCTTTCTTACCTCTTAACTGATGTTCTCAAGTTCCAAACATTTAAAATATTTCTGCTGGTTGATATTCTAAACCTACCCTTGTGGAAACCCCTTTAATCTGTTATTAATGATTTATTCCAAATATGGGTTTACATTGTTAAAGAGCAAGTTTTGACAGGGAGTGGGAGCATGAAGGTAAGTGGCATCTGAATTAGGAGCAAACCCAGTGCAGGGGAAGGCCCCACACATCCCTGACTTTATCTTCTGATCATGGGCAGTCCAGACCGAAGATCAGGGGCAGAGACCAGGGCTGCCTTCCTTGGGCCATAAAAAGAATATTATAAATATTGGTTATGCTGTTACGTAGCATACAAAAGCCATTGTGAATATTTGTGCAGCTAAAATACAACACATTTACTGTAAAAACCCGAAAAAAACAAGAACTTGTCAAAGGTTCAGTAACCTCTTCTCCATCACCCAGTGACAAATGTCGCATAGTTAAGTCACTTGTTCGTTGGCTGTACAGAACCATGGTTCCAACATTTGCAACGGGTCAATCTGTTAGCGTCGTGTATTTCTTAAGGTGAAAGGGCATTGTGTTTATTTTTTCTTGGGTCTTATTTTAATTTATTTGTTTACTTATCTTGAAAAGATTTTCCTTTCAAAATCAAGAAGCAAAGAACTTTAGTTCATTTTATCTATTGAGTTAGGAAAATGTAAAATTTAATTGTGAAGGACATATATCAAGCCAAAATCCCAGTAAATAGAGATGAAAATATAAATAAGCTGGAAGTAGACCCCCCCCCAGTCATTTGCTAAAGGAACAGGCCACATATATTACTCTGGGTGTCAGAGAAGGCAAGATGAAATTTACTTGGAATTTCAGAGGAAGGTATTTTAATTTCATTAGTAAAGGTATTGAAAAATGTTTGCTAATGATGTAACACATATTCATGCTTTAGTGAGAAGGGAAAGGCTTTGAAATCCTGAGAATAACCAGATTTTTAACTGAATGAGTCCCCTAGATATCCTCCAGAACTTTAAGCAAAGAAACTAAATTAATAAACAAACATCCATTAATTAGACTGGTGTGGTTCATGGACTATTTGGAGCTTTTATGGTGGTGTTTTGCAAATCTAGCTAGCAAAAGGTTTTAAAAAGTATGCTAGTCTCAAGATTAACTCTACTTTCTGAAAAAGAATGAATTTCAAATATTCACATCCCATATTAATATTTAAATATTCATTTAAAAACCCATTTTAAAAATAGCTCAGTTTAGGATTTTTTACAACATATCTCATTTGTATGACAGACTGTTGCCCACAATGGCTCATATATAATTCTTAAAATGTAAACTGTGAAATTCCCAAGCACACCTGACGTGTGTTTATGTATTCCTACCTCCAATTGCATTGCATTTTTTACATCCTCTGAATGACCTGAACCATGGTGGTCTTTTTTGTTGTAGCCTCTGCCCCATTTATCCGTGGTCAAACGTGTTGCTTTGCTTTTAACATTCGCTGTAAAAATATTTATTTGAGTTCCTACAATATGTTGGACACGGTCTTGACTTGAGTTGCTTCAGTAAACAGAAGTCGAAGTCCTCTGTTTGTGGAGCTTAGGCCTGTGGAGGCTGACAGTACATGAAATGCATAAGGACTTTATGGAGTGTGTTGGAAGGTGATAATTACCAAAAGGTCAACCAGAGAAGGGGGATGAGGAGCTCAGGGCTGGAGCGGGGGGCAGGCCTAAGAAAACTAGAGTGAACAGGGGCCATGCCACTGAGAAGGTAACATTTGAGCACAGAGAGGGGGTCTGGTAAGTCCATGAAGAGGATGGAGGCCAGTGTCCCTGGTGGTGTCCCCGGTGGGGAGTCAGTGAGGGGGAAAATGGCAGGTGTGGTCAGCAAGGTCACAGGGCCAGATCCGCTGGGCCTTGCAGGGCATTGTAAGGACTGAATGATAAGGGGAGGAGATAATGGAGGGTTTGCGTGGAGGAATAACGCAATCTGACTCATGTTTTAGGGAGAGCCTTCTGCTGCTGTGTTGAGAAGAGATTGTAAGGGAATAATTGTAGGAACAGGGAGGCTAGTTAGGAGGCAGACATGTTAACACAGGAGAGAGTTGATGGACCAGGGTGGGAATGGAGCAGGTGGTGAGATGTGTTGGGGTCCTGGACTCCTCTGGCTGTTCCAACGGTATAATGAAACGGAGCACTCAGTATGTATGCACCTGGCCATAACTGTACAAACTCACAATTCCTTGTGTTTGTTACTTACCCTGTACCTTTATACTCATCCACCTGCACACCAGGAACAAGTGCCCAATAAAATCCAGGAACATTTCAGTTCTGTGTGTGGCTCTCACCCAGAACCTAGTCATTTCAACTCTACTTGCTTTTGTTCTCTGCAGAGTTCTAATTTCCCCCAGGTTTCTAACACTTCACCTCTGTTAGTGGATTCAACAACTGAATTTTGCTAGCTGGTTTCTGGCCTTCTGTGTCCACAGGGTATCCCACCAGGCTTAGCAGGCACTCACCTCTGCCAGGTGGGCAGGTACTAAAGTTTACTTCTGAAGGTCACAGCTGGGGCTGACTAGAGTGAGGATAGTTCAGGAGTTGAGAAAACCAGAGAGCACAGCCAGCCAAATGCAATTGTCAAATCCAAAGAGTTGGGCCAAAAATGGGAGTTAAGTCCTCAGGTTAAGAAGTTGAAAACAAAATGATACAGTCAGGAAATGAGAGCCAGTGAGGGGAGGAAGTGAGTAGTTCAGGAATAATTTCTGTGAGTACAGCTGGAGAGCCAGGGGCTGGCATGAATCAGCCACCAGGCACCTACTGCATTGGGGTGGGGGTTGGGGGCGGTCAGGCAGGCTTTAAAGCTTGGCCCTGTCTGCATATGTCAGACTTAATAAATGAATTTATCTTAACCTTGTATGTGATCCCAAGGGTTAGGTTTAGAGAACACAGTATCCTTCTTAGTTTTTCAGGACTATTTTGGTCACTAGTGGCAGACTCCTAACTCAAATTGCTTTAAATAAGAAAAAACAATTTATTGGCTAGCGTAACTAAAAAGTGCAGGGATGACATAGCTTCTGGCACAGCTGGATCCAGAGACAAACAGTACCATGAATACTCAGCCTCTTTTTCCATTGCTCAGGTATGTTCCTTGGTGTTGGCTTCATTCTCAGGCTGCTTAGCAACCGCATTAGGAGGATGATTTCTCTTTCCCAGCAGTTAAAGCCAAAATTTAGCATGCAGCACATTAGCCTGGTTTAGGCCATGTGCCCATACCAGAATCAATTCCTGTGGCCTAGGGAGATAGAATAACTTTTTGGATTGCATACTTCCCTTGCTGTTTGAATTTTTGCTGTCACTCATATACCTATGAGTTTATTCACGACATGGTACATAGATGTACACAAATGAGAGAAGAAGGAAGCTGCAGTGTTTCCATCTGTGGACAGTATGAAAGCTGCTCACGAGCTTCTCAGGATATGTCATCCCTGTCATGTTCACAGTCTCAGAGCTTGCCGGTAGCATGTTGACTGTTCAGGTTGTTAAGTAAACTTTCTGAAGGAAGAATGAGATCCCCCCAGATCCTGATTGTCTCATGAGCGATTGCAAAGTACCCAGCCCCACCCTAAGGGTGCCACAGCGTGACTGCAAGTGAGGTTGACCTCATGATTAAACACAGCCTAGCGTTTCTACTATCGTGGTTGTATTCGTGACTCACAAATCTGTGTTTCTGCCAGAGCTACAGATCCTTTTATTTTCCTGCATCCTGGCCTTTTTAGTCTAGTGGTTGCATGGGCAACTTGAACTCAACTCCTCTGGCACCAAGTTCGTCGTCCTGTCTTCTTCACCACTCCTGATTCTACCATACCCGCTCTGTACCTAATCTCCTTCTCACTTCCCCATTTGCGTGATAGCCCCGCTCTGCCTTGCCACCCAAGCCTTGAGGCTCCTTCACCATCCCCATCTCAGTCCACTAGCTCTCCAATCAGAGCTGTCCCTGAACTGGCATGCTCCATCTGAGGTGAGAGCCCGAGTGCATATTCCCTACTTAAGATGCTCTAGTGACTCTCCCCTTCTTACAAGTCAAGGCCCAGATTCCTCCATGGAGCCTCCCAGGCTCTCTGCACTGGCCCCTACCTACCTCTCAGTCTTTGGCTCCCGCTGCGTTTCCTGGGCACCCGTTTAGTGCTCCAAACTTACATGGTTTGCCGTTCCTGAACCAACATGATCTACACCTTTGCTCACTCTCCTATTCGACATTGAATTCCCTTTCTTCTTTCGTCTGAGTGATGAACATCTGCCTATTCTTCTGCCAAGGCCCAGGCTCTGTGAACCCTTTCCTGGTCCTACCGGGTTTAACACTCTGTCTCCTGTGGCCCCCACCTCAACCCGGGCCCCTCTCTCCAGCCTCTGCAGCACGTTAGTGATTTTTATCCATCTCCACGCCCAGTTCCCCTTCGCAGGCTCTAAGCCTCATCAAAGGCAGAGGCCGTATCTTACTGAGGTGGTAAAAGCAGAGGCATGATTTCACCCTCAGTGGCTATAACATTAACGAGCACTGAATAAATGTTTTAAGGGGAAGGGATGAGTGAGTTTGTTTTTCTGAGGAAATTGTGGACACCACTCTTTCCGCTGAAGGCGTGGCTAACGTGCTTGCACCGAATGCTAAATACGTGTGTTGGAAGTGGGAGTGGGGAGGCAAAGGGCAGTCACTGGGGACAAGGTGGGTGGCACCCCTGAACAGAGTTCCTGGCCATGACCATGCCTGTGCTCAGAGTGAATGTGACTTCTCACCTCACAATTAGGGCACTGTGATTAGAAGACCTCAGGAGTCCCTCTGAGGGCTAGCTTTCTGTTTATAGAGCTTTATTAGTTTAAATATCAGTTTGCTGCAATAAAATGAAGGTGTCTAGGGAAGCACTGGATAAAAGTCGGATTGGGGCAAAACATAGTTACAGAAAGAAAGGCAGATTTTCTATAATGAGCTGCTTATAAAAACCACCGAGATACTTGTTTTGGCAGGTGAAGACAGGTGGGGGAATTTAAAGTATGAAAGATCACATTTGTTTAGGCAATGTAGTTCTTAATGACTAATTCTGTGTAACAAAAGATTCTCCAAGAGGTGATTATATCAGTTATTAAAAGATGTTAATGTCTCGGGTGTGCAAATATCAAAGCTTGGAATTTCTAATCTCTCATTCTGCGATGTTAAAATTGTAAGGTGCCAATAAAACTCTTGTGGATCACAAATATATTGTGTGGAATTTTCAGCTCAAAATAATATGAACATAGTGACATAGAATTTACAACAAGAATTAACATTTAAATATATGTGCATAAGTATATTTGTGTATGTATAGGTATCTATATTTATAGATAACTATGTATATATACATACACACTCTTATGCACCTTGAACAGTTTTTACTGACCTTGAAATTCAGCAGTCTCAAGAGTGTTTCCCGTATTAGAGAACTCTATCTAGGCCTGCATATTTTCAGCATTTTTATGTTCCTACTATATTTCATTGCAGTTGTAATATGTCAGTTATATCATGAGTTGAAACTACATACACAGTCACTTTTATAACGTTGTTTCGACCTAGATAGTAATTCCCTGTGGGAAAAAACTCTTGTATTCCACATCTTTTGTCAACCCATAGAGACGAGTGAGATGTCTTGCCAGGAGGAGCTGGAACTCAATAAATATTTATTTAATGAATTGTTGGAAAATAAATAGATAAACATAGCAGTAATCTACTAGCAGACTAGTAATTTTGGAACACAAGATAGTGAAAATAGGAGAGATAATGTATTAGAGTGGTTAAAATCCTGGGCGGTAGAATCAGGCCTGCTTTCACCTCTCAGCTCTGCCATTTACAAGGTAAATAACTTTGGGCAAATTACCTAATCTCATTAAAGCTCAGTTTTCTTATCTATACAACAAATGAATTTCTCTGAAGGTAAAATGAGATAATGCTTAGCAAAATGTTCAGCACACAGGAAACTCTGAATACTTTTACTGTTTTTATGTAAAGTAATAATCACAAAAATATTAAATTAATGCTATCACGTAGGCCTCCGTTTTGTTAATCGTTGGCAGTTTCATTGAAAGATGTGATTTTAGGAGCTGCTAAAGGGAAGATCTAAAGTTCTGATGGGGAGCATTCTGGAGTAGTGTGTGACTAGCGAAGTTTGGAGGCATGGACTTGGAGTAATCAGCAGGTTTTCTGGACACCTGAGGACTTCAAAACATGGAGAATTTAACTTGGACTTGAATGCAGTGGGCGGTCAAAACTGAGCTCTTGGAAGGGGGAAATCATGGCCAATGTCAAATGTAGAAAAGTAACTTCACCATATGCAGTAAGGAATGAGGGAAGAGAAGACAGTTTTTGAAGCAAGGTCTTGAGCTAAGATTAGGAAGTGACCCACCAGGTGAACAAGCGTTCAGAATTATGGGTTTAGACATGAAAAAATGGCAGGATTTGGTGTCTCAGGAGGTGACACCTTCACAAGGAGTTTCCCTCTGTGAAATTCTCCAGGTGCTTTGAATACTTCTGAATTTGAATACCTCACTTGGTCCTGTGATTATTTACCTCTTGTTGCCTCCCTCTCTAGAGAGTGTGGTAGGACAGGGGAACCACTGAGTTGTGGTTTGGAAGTGTGTCCAGTGGGGCTGGAGGTGAAGATGGAAGTGCTCAAGGACTCACAGCTGGGGTGGGGTAGGGTGGAGAGCAGGTATAGAAACAAAGGGTCACATCAGTGATTAGACATTATCCCTCTGGGGAGCCCAGAAAGACTGTGAAAGCATGGGCATGATATGAGCATAATTACACTTAGAAATAGCTCCCTGATAGTGTCATAGAAGATGAATGGGAAAGACTGACGGAGAGAGAACAGAAAATGAGTTTTTTAAGTCTTCCCGTCAGAGGTGAGGAACGCCTGTTCCAAGGGGCTGGTGAGTAAAAGGAGACCAAGGAGTGGATTACAGTGATGGTTCGGGGGTGGGGTTCACAGATGCCAAACCAGGTCTAGCTTCAGATAAATTTGTAGGTTGGGTAGAAAGAAGAGAAGGGATTTATACCCACTGACCTCTTCTTTTTATCTCCTTCTGAAGTAGAAAGCAAAGGCATCTCCTGAAAATAAGGAGGCAAAATGGACTGGTGGGTGTGAGGTTGTAGGGAAAGTTTGGGATGGCAGAGGGAAAGCATCCGAATCACCTAAGAGCAGAGTCATGTAGCTCTGATAAGCAGATTTGCCCGGTTTCCCCTGCTGCCTGGGTTAAGGAGCAAAGCAAGTTGAAGGTTGTGTTGATCTAGGTTTGGGGATTTGCAGAGAATTTCAGGGAAGGATATGGTCTGGCTAGGCAGGTGTTCAGTATTTGCTGGGTGAATAAATACTGTTGGACACCGTGGAAAGGAGTTTATTAGGAGATATTATACAAGAAAGTAAAAATCTACAAACAAGTAAATAATCCTATTTCTTAAGACATCCCTTATTCAGGAAGGCCTTATGTGACCCCCAAGTAGGTTCCCTTCTACCTTGTATTCCCAGTGGTACCTGTCGCCTTCTTTTGGAGGCATTCCACTTACTTGTAATCGATCAGTAGGTTATTCATGATGATGTTTGTGATGTCTACTTCCCCATTGGTCTTTCATCTCTGTTTTGTTGATTATTGTATTCTAAACGCTTGCACATAGTAGCTGCTCAATAAATCTGCAGTGTTCGATACATATTTTAACTGAGGGGATGACATATTTTTAAATGTGTTGTTGCTTTATGGTCTCTCATAAGGTTTTGTGAATTGCTTTAGTTAGGAAGAAGAGTAACAAATTAAATTTCAAATGTAAATCACTGTTTACATGTAAAGAACCATTGGAATATAGGTTCTTTCTGGCTCATAGGGATGGGAATTTGTGTATTTATATCCAAATTGCATGGAAATTACACAATGATTAGATACACAAATACGTATATCTAAAACTAGCTTCTGGGCAGCTTAAATCTAGCTTCTATAATTATTGCACCTATACTTGACGCTCTTTGTGGTTTCTCTTTTTTCCTCCCACTACACATTTTATTATACTAAGTGTCTCAAACTGGAAAATGCTCATAGGTGGCACAGGATGTGTTTTATTATAGAAATGAATGTTTGCATTAAGAACAGATGCTTGTTATTTGGGGTTTGAAACGAAGAAACAGATATTTTGCTAGAATACATCTGGTAGCGGTTCTATTACTAAATCTGAGAAAAACAAACCACCGCCACCCTTTGCAGGTATCAAATGTGTATAGGCGGTGACACATCTGACTTCTGAACTCTTGCTCTAGTATTTTCTATTGAAATCTGAAAGTGTGTTATTGAAAGTTAAACTGTTCTCTAGGTTGTCTACCTAATTTCATAGCTTAGTTTTATAGATATGAAACTTATGTCTCATCCACTATGTGGTCTTCACATTTCAATTACATTTAGGCTTCTAACCCATGTATTTCTGGAGAATGTTGGGAAACTTTATTTTTTCTCATTACCTTTTTTAAAATTATTAAATGTAAACTACTTTTCTTAGCAATACAGAAATTTTCTTCAATAATGAGTCTATCAGATAAAACCAATCATAAATTAAAATTGGAATAGAATATGAATGCATACTTTACAAAATAAATCACTGTTTACATTTAAAATATTCTATATTTCTTACTCTTAAACATGGAATATTATAAATATTTCTAAATGATATTTTTATTTAACTAATACTAATCTGTGGATTATTTATATGGTGACTTACACAGCACCTCTCTCTTCCTCTGTCAGGTTGGAGCTCAGACCATCATAACTAAGTAGGCAGAAGAATGTGTATGGCTTGCATGTCTCTTTCTGTGCTTCTCAGAGTGTTTTTCTCTTTCTCTTTGTTAGAAAGCCAAATAAATTGAGGGATCTAGCACTGTTTGGGATTATCTAAATATGTGGTTCACCTTCATTGGACAGCACAGACTGCCCCAAATTAAATATAGCCACATATACATTAGCCTGAAGTTTATTTTATGAAATTATAATGATGTTGTTATACAATTGACCTCATCAAGAATATTGTCAAAACAAAAGAAACCTGCACTTTTCTCCTTCACTGAAATATTGTGAGGATTAAAAAGACGTTTGTAGTTAGATTGTGCAGTTCTTCCAAGAAATTCAAAGAAACAACAAAATAGCACTTTCTTTTGAAAGGCACATGTTTTACTGTCAAACCAAACTTAAAGCAGTCAGAATGATACATTTTTATGAGTTATCTTCCAGCTTTCTTAGACATGTCCAATTATTGACGTTCCAATGTGACAGAACTCTAGTAAATGAAGGAACCAAGTAGGTGGGAAAAACATTGTCACCCCACTTTCAATCAAGTACTAGAACACAGGTATATAATAGTCAAAGAAAAGAGAACCAGAAGTCCAGGTTAGTATAAATAAAAAGCTTAGAAAGAAATAATGGGCCAGAGTCTTACTCCCCTATATCATCCTTATTCCCCAGTTTTAAGTTAGACACCGATAAAAGTACAGTAACTAATTTTATTCACTCAAATAATATTTGTTATATTTTCATCTTGTAAACTTCAAAGTAAAGCTGTTTATTACTGATGCTGGTCAGGTACTCAACGATAGAAAACCAGGAGTCCTCTTGGTTCCTTCTTTTCCCCTTACCCTCAAGCCATTAGTAAGCGATGGTGTTTTCTGTCTCCAAAATGTATCTCAGATCCAACCACTGCCCTCCATTTCCATTGCCACCATCGTCTCTCGTCTTGAACCCTGCAGCTGACTCCTACTTGTCAATCCATCTTCTCTCTTGCCACCCTGCCCCCATCGCCAAAAAACAAGAGTGAGCTTAAAATGTCGATCAGACCATGTCACTCCACTGCAATGACTTTTCATCATACTTATTTAAAAAACCAAACTCTTACCTGGACCCTGCCTGCCTCTCACTCTCCAAGTTCTATCCACTTTGACGTTCAGTCCTTGAGAGCTCTTAGCTGTGTCCTACATGAAGGCCTGGGCGCCTCTACGATGTCCCTCTCTCTGCATGAAAGGGCTGGCTCTTTCCCATTGTTTAGATCGCAACTTAAATGTTCCCCCTCCAAAAGGAAGAGGTCTTTGTCAGCCCTCTTAGTTGCAGTTAGCTTTTGCCATCTCCCTCCCCATTTTATAACCTCAGTTGAAATTTATTATGGTAAATGCTGTGAATTAAGCAAAAAGTGTCTGCTTTAGAACACTTATCACAAATTGCCATTATTTGTCTGCCTGTTTGTTGTATGTCTCCCTAAGAGAAAGCAAGCTCTCTGAGGGCAGGCAGCATGCCTGTGCTGTACTGTGTTTGCACACAGTATTATTGAATTAATGAGTGAATGGTCAGGTGAACAGTGCCAGTAAGCCAGGTATACTAGAGATTTATGAGCCTAACGTATTTGCATAAAATTGGTTGGATGTGAGGTTTAACAATGACCATTTAAACTGGATTTTTAGACTCTGCATGCAGCCTTCTCACATAAGTTAGATTTTCAGTGAGGTGTGCCACCATTTTCTCATCTGAAAGAAAAGATGTGAGAGCAGATTATCACCAGGTACTCTTCCAACTCTGAGATCTTCAGCTGTTTTGGTGATATCCTCCAGTTTGTGCAGGTGCCACCTGCCCCCAAAGTGCCTCAAAACACCACACGTGGCTAAGGAATAAATGAGAGAATCAGTGAGCACACCTTGCATAGAGTATTGGGGAAGAACCCACTGGTATTTCGGAGCTACGTTTGGGGTATATAGTTAAGGTTCTGTAGAGCAGGTTATCTTGCAGTAGGCTGGCTGTATTGAACCTACAATGGCTCATCTCATCCCTATTGTCTCATTTGGCAAGAATCTCAGCTACCGGTGAAGAAAAGAGCTGTTTATATCCATGTAGCCAGCACAATAATGTTTACACTGTTTCAAAACTCATTTCTTCCTCCACTTATTTTCACCCCTAGCCACTTCCTCATCCAAGGAGAGTCATGCCAAATGGATATCAGATTAAGAAAATGCTTCTCATTAGTTGTCTGTTCAGAGCAATTTTGTAAGCAATCCTAGAGCATCCAGTAGTATCTTTTCACAGCCCTTTGTCGCTTGAAAGTTGTTGAGAGAGTTAAATAAGTTGCCTATCATTAATCCTTGTTCTGAACATTGTAAGTCAAAGGAATGAAATGCCTCTCATCACAATTCAGACCGCAAACAGGTAAATATTACAACATAAAACAAAATTTAATACTGGCATTGCCCTGTCACCTACGCCATATGTTCTTCACTGAAGTAATCAACCGGAGGGTATCCTGGTGCTGTAATTCAATGATTGTTTCAGAGGCTGTGGGTTTTGTAAATACATCCCATTTTTAATATCCCCATATTGAAAAACAAGTTTGGGTAAAGATGTGGATATCATTCTTACTTGATTATGAAAACTGATAGTTTTGATCTAGTCTCCACAACCATTCTGCAGTTTCACTTTGTATTGACAGTTTCCTTAACCCAAATTCAGGTTGTAAAGACTGAAATTTCTTCACTGTCCCAGAGCATTCTCGGTGAAGGCTTTTATTTGCAAGTTGCATTTGACATGAGTTTTAGAGAGGAAAGGTGGGTAAATAAAGAAGAGGACAAAGAGTAACAGGAACGAGTTTCTGTCTAGGGCCCTGATATTGATTTGTGGAGCCTCGTGTCATCCTGCCTATCTGGGCTGTAGCTCTGCCCTTTACAAAATATGGATTATGGGCCATATTGTCAATCTGTGTAACCTATGAAGTCACTCATTGTAGATAAAGAACCAGCAATGAGCCAATGCACCCTCCTCTCACAACCACAGCAGTATTATGAAGATCTGTAATTGAGAGTTTACAGAGCTTCCCAAATGCCTAGGGAGGAAAGCAATGTTGAAACACAAAGAATTTATACACAACATAAAAGAGAAACCACTAAAATGTGGCAGTCTCAAATTTCTTTGCAATCACCTTTCTTGAGATTGGAGATTCATGGTAGCTGTGCATCTTCCTCCAGAATTGCACTCTGGAACTCGAGGTGCACATAAACTGGGTCAATATTTTACTAGAAAATTTTGGTCAAGAAAAACACAACCTGCTTCCAAAGTAAAATCTTACTGGATAAAGTTTTTAACATTACCAAAATCACAAACAATCATTCTTTTCCATACCAATATCACTAGGGCTTGTGGGGTTGGGTTACATGTGCCTCTGTTATCAAACCCTGCTGTGCCCAGCTGTCATTAGGTCCAGGGAGAAGCTCCTACACTTCCCTGGATGTTCCTGCGTCTCTGAAGCCCCTGTAAAAGGGAGCTGCCCTGTATTTGTGCTGCCTTTTCTCTTTCCCTCTCTGTGTCTTGTCTGTACTGTAATCAGAGGACTCACAGTTTTCTTAAGGGACACATCTGTATTCCTCTCGCTCTGTGGCCACGTGTGGTCATGAGGGCTCTGACTCCTATGTGGGGACAGGTCAGGATGCAAAAGGCAGAATGCTGGACCAGGAATCTGCCTGTCACAGATTTTAAGATTTCGGTGAGTCTCAAATTCTCAAGATTCAGGCTTCCTCATTTATAAGATGAAAAGATTGGATTAGGTGATCTTTGAGATCATTTCTACTTCTGCAGTGATTCGTTATAAAATAATACATCTCAGCTTCCTATAGACCGGTTGAGGAGTAAAGCTGCTTAAGGGCATTTATTCCTTTACCACCTGACTTGTGCACGAATGAGGTCTGAAAAGATTGCCTACTTCAGCCATCCGGTCCAGTCTGCTCCACATTTTTTTCTGACGTTTACTTCACTCAGTTGGCTATTTATCATGATCATATCCTTCTTAGTCCACTGTGATCTGAGTAAACTGTGCCCTCTCTGTTAATGTCAGTATGGAATTATATATCCTTGCAACTGCATTGACCCAGCTTTATCTCTGTTATAAATGATGAACTAAATAGATCATTTCAGTTCATTGCCTGAACTTGCAGAATATTGGACTTATCCATCGAGTCACCCTCACCCTCTGTTTCCACCTGGGCAGCATCCACTGAAGATGAAATTCCTTCAGATTGAAAGATGAGGAGATCTTATAACTCAGCTGCTGAACCTGGCTAGCTCAGGCCAACTATACCTTCTTGAGATTTTAGAGAGTGATCACACAGCAAGCTGAAGAACTGTCTACTCAATATTTGGTGCAGTTTGACTGGTCTTCTATACCTAACACTCTGTAATGGAAAACAATGTGCTCTGATATATGAGAATCCTGAAATCATAATAGCTGCTATGCTGATTTTTTAAAATTTAAATGTTTATTATGGCATTAGGAAACCCAACTGTTTATAAACAAATGGTAGCTTTTAGAGATCAAATTCTTTTATGTTTTATCTACCATATAATACTCACAAAGAAGCTGTGGCCTCAGGATAAAAGAATATTCCTAGGAAGGGTCCTCTACTCTAAAATGGATAAACTTACTCTTAAGCCTGTAACATTGACAGAGGACAAAAATCTAGAACACAGACAACTTAACATAGTTCCTAGTATGGTAAAATAATGTTAATGGTGGTGATTGCCATGAGATTTTGAATGGGACTTAGCTGCAACACTAGATAAGTCGGGGTCTAGCCCCCCCAGGACCTGGCATTAGATCTGACCGGTCATGGGACAGCAGACAGGTCATGCCCCTCTCTGGTCTCAGTCCTTTGGCTATAGAAGTAGTAAAAGGAGATCTGCCCTAACTGCTTCACATTGTTGACTTGAAATCCAAATGAGAGAATGGAAGTGAAAATTCTTTGCAAGTCTGATTTATTCTTAGCTAATGAAAGGCCCTTTCCCATCTCATGCAACATAACTCTTCCGTTTGCATGCAGCTTATAGGACCAAATCTCAGGGGTCTCCAGTCACTCCCCATCCTTATAACTGAATGTCAGGTTGACAGCTCCTACTATTGATTTGTAGCAAGCCAAGAAATTATTTTGTTTGAAATTTTACATTGTCGTTAAAGTTGTTAATCTTCCTTCTTGAGATTCCTTCTGAGTTCTTTCTCACAGAATTAGATATTCCACCATTACTTACTTTTTTCAGGTTTTATTGAGCATATTTATGATGTAATAAACCATTGTTTCAATGAAGAGAGAAATTCAGTGTTAGAAACTCATCAGTTACCCTGCTTTGCACAAAATGTCAAGAATGACTTTGTGTGTGTGTGTGTGTGTGTGTGTGTGTGCACGCATGTGCATCTGTCTGTACGTATACATAATTACAAAGATGTACCTTTTGAACAACAGGAAAATAACTGTGGGAGTCCCATTGTTTAGGCAGAGGGGGTTAAATGGACAGCTTTCTTACAGTCAGGAGAGCCTTAGATTTCAGAAGAAAGACAATGTAATAAGCCCCAAAGCTACAAGTTTACTCAGATAATTTAAATATCCTTTAGTCATTATTTTCTAAATTTTCTCTCAGTCAGTTATCCTTTTTCATTTGAAATTTTAGTAGAAAGTTTGGAGAAGAATTTATTGTAACATTATAATATAGTCACAAAAAAGTGCTGTACAGACTAACAAAGCTTGAAACTAAAGGGAAAGTTGCATGCATATAATGGAGCGCACGTTAAGTACTTTAGTTCTAATGTAACCATCATTTCTCTCTGCAAATGTAGGGTGGAGTGCCACAATATGCCACCCCTGTAATGAACATAAGTGGTGCAGTGTTATAATTAAATAGCAAGCCATTTTTGTTTTTAAAATTTCAGATTTCCTGCCTTATTTTTTTCTGTTGACATGCATCCTACTTCCTTAAATAATAATTTCCATAATACCTAATACTTACATAATGCTTAGTGTATTTCTAAGAGCTTTATGTTTAATCCTCACAAGAATAGCCTTATGAGGTAGATATTATTATCTCCTTTTTATGAATGATAAAACCGAGTAATAGACAGATGAAGTCATTTGCCCATCTTATAACAAGTTAGTGACAAGTAAGACTTGAACCTGGCGATCACTCCCACAGTCCATGTCCTAGGCCATGCCTGTCAATCAGGGTTCGATAACTATGGCTGTTTGCTTTGGCTGGCTGTGACTGAATCTTATAGAAATGAGCTCTCTGATACTCAAGACCTGTTTTCTGCCTTTCACTGAAAACTTAGAGAAAATACGTGGATCTGGTGGAATTTCAAGGCGCGTCACTATAGCAATCTGAGCTGACTTCATTATGTTCTCCTGCTCTCTTGTCTGGAGCATGCCTAGACTCAGTCCATGTGGGTTAAGAGACCGAAGATACGCATTTAGGAGCTATAAACCAACAGATGGTGACTCAAGCCATGGGAGGGAACCCAGCTACATTCATGTAAATTACTACTGTCATCTAAGCTTAGTTATCTTAGTAATAATTAAAACGTGATATTGTAAATGTATACATGTCCTGACATATGACAAACAAATAGCATGTATTAACCCTTGTTAAATTTAAAACAGGTCTTAAAGTACAAGGTGGTATTGCAATACGTACTGTAGAACTATATGAGAAAATTAATCATCTGCTCTTTACAAAAATTCACTTGTACAGGGTATCTGTTCTTTATGTTTTGTTTTATACTTTAAATGCAATAAAGTGTTTACAAAGCATAAAGCACTGTGCTCATTTTTCATGTTTTCCTTCAGCTTTTTCATTTATTTTTTTGGCCCTCTAACCCAAACCACTTTTCACGGCAGATAAGTTTGCTGACATACGGCATAATTATTCATTTTTTTTCTCTCAGTTACTCAATTCTGCCCTACAATTTTTGTATATTAAAAATCAGCTTTGTTTAGTGTATCCTTCTTAATCACCTCAACATTTTTTTATTGATTTAGCTCTGTCTTTAGGACTAGTTGGTTCTAAAATATTTCAATTCAAATAAAATCTTTAGTAGGTCTTCCTTCCTTCCTTCCTTCCTTCCTTCCTTCCTTCCACTCACAAATATTATTAAAGTCCTGCCCTACTGAGTGCTGTGCTGTTGATGCAAAGCTGTAAATTTACAAGCCTGCCCCTCAGGAGTTCCCATGTGTGGTGAGAAGAACAGACCGTGCTGTGAGAGCAGAGTGGAACAGGCGGCTGGCTAGAGATGGCTGTGTTTCTGAGACAGGATTTGAAGCATAGAGGTGTGCGGAAAGGCCATGGCTGTGCAGAGCGGGCTGAGCAGAGAGAAAGCACAGAGATGAAAAATATCAAGTGTATATGTGAGAAATCTTGAAACCACAAGGCAGCGAGCAATGCCTTGCAGTGAGAGATGGCAGCCAGGGGCACAAGACAAGCTTAAGAGGAGTGTTTGGTTCCAGAATATGAAAGACATTGTGTACAATGTTTGAAATTTAAATTTTGTTCTGAACATTTATAAGAGCTATTAGAGATTTTTAAACAGGGGAAGAAAACTGTTTTGTGTTTCAACAAAACTTTGGGAACAGTTCTAAGAATGAAGTTGAATAATACTAGAAAGTCCAGCCATGAGAACAGAATAAAATAATTGTGTCATGGATGGAAAGAGGGAGAGAGTTTGAGAGTTATTTTTAAGTAGAGTTGACAGGATGTTATAACTGATTACCGTTGAGGGGGTAAGAAAGGTAGCTGAGCATAGCCTTCAGGTCTCCAGATTGAATGACTTAGTAGATGGTGCTGTCCTTAACTATTAAGAGACATAGAAAGAAGAGGGTATGTACAAAGATGATTCATGTTTAAAAATGTTGCAAAAGAATAGTAGTGAGGCATCCAGATTAAGATATCAGGTAAAAAATCTGGTAATAAAAGTCTGGAGGTGGTCTTTGACATAAATCATACCAGTGTTTTCCTAGGTCAGTCTCCCAAGGCAATAGAAATAAAAGCAAAAATAAACAAATGGAACCTAATCAAACTTATAAACTTTCACACAGCAAAGGAAACCATAAACAAAACAAAAAGACAACCTATGGACTGGGAGAAAATATTTGCAAATGATGTGACCAAAAAGGGTTTAACTTCCAAAATAAACAAACAGCTCATACAACTCAGTAACAACAACAACAACGAAAAAGCAAACAACCCAGTCAAAAAATGGGCAGAAGACCTAAATAGACATTTTTCCAAAGAATACATACAGATGGCCAATAGGCACATGAAAAGATGCTCAACATCGCTAAGTACTAGAGAAAGGCAAATCAAAAGTACAGTGAGGTACCACCTCACATCTGTCAGAATGGGCATCATTAAAAATTCCACAAACAATAAATGTGGAGAAAAGGGAACCTTCCTACACCGTTGGTGGGAATGTAAATTGGTACAGCCACTATGGAAACCAGTATGGAGGTTCCTTAAAGAACTAAAAATAGAGTTGCCATAGATCCAGCAATCCCACTCCTGGGTATATATTCAGAGAAAACTGTAATTCACAAGGATACATGCACCCCAATGTTCATAACAGCACTGTTTACAATGGCCAAGACATGGAAGCAACCTAAATGTTCATTGACAGATGAATGGATAAAGAAGATGTTGTATGTGTACACAATGGGATACTACACAACCATAAAAAAAAGAATGAAATAATGCCACTTGCAGCAGTATGGACTGACCTAGAGATTATCGTACTAAGTGAAGTAAATCAGAAAGAGAAAGACAAATACCATATGATATCACTTATATGTGGAATCTAAAATATGACACCAATGAACTTATTTATGAAATAGAAACAGACTCAAGGACATCGAAAACAAACTCACGTTTATCAAAGGGGAAAGGAGGTGGGGGAGGGATAAATTAGGAGTTTGGAATTAGCAGATATAAACTACTATATTTAAAATAGATAAACAACAAGGT